>CM071866.1:1770642-1806787 GCA_036759665.1 Gynandropsis gynandra | reverse complement strand
CCGATTTGGGACTACTTTTCCAGTCCCTAATTAGGGACGGATTGGGCACTACAATTTCCGTCCCTAATTAGGCACGGATTGGAGACTGGAAAAAATTAGATACGCGCGATTGGATACTACCACTGGTCGTCTCTAATCCGTTCCTAAACTGGTTTAGGAACGGATTGGGAACCGATTTTTCGGTTCCTAAAACCGATTTTTCTTGTAGTGATAGTCTTCAATCCACTTCATGGTATGTTTTTCTTCTCGCTAGTGGGGCTATTGCTTGTCGTAGTGACAAAAAAAACTTGTGGCATCGTCCGCAATGGAGGAAAGTATGTAGCATATTATGAGGTACCCAATCAAGCTTTATGGTTACAGAATCTTGTCACGGGGCTGCACATTACGGCAGGTGTGGATAGACTGCTAAAAATTTATTGTGACAATCGTTCTAGGGTTTTATACTCTAACAACAACAATAGTACTACGAAATCAAAGTACATTGATATTAAGTATCTTGTTGTTCGTGGCAGGATACAGAGTGGGATAATTTCGATAGAACACATAGGTACAAACCCCATGGTTACGGATCCACTGACTAAGTGTGTTATACCTAAAGTCTTTCATGAACACACTACTCGTATGAGTATTGTATTTTGTGACGATATTTCAGTTTAGTGAGAGTTTGGTACCTATTCCAGTTTGCTCTTGGATTATAGCGATGTACGCTTATTTAGATTCAGTATTATATTCTGAAATTATTCAACTAAAATATAAGTTATTCACTCTGTATGATTCAGTTTAAGTTGATCATTATAAGTTAGGACAGTTGGAGATAGACATGTATCGATCACTCATATGAAATCTTCACGTCATGCATACATATTCGGATCTATGACATCTTCTATATTTGCATTAATAGTTATATGTGGGTCTAACTACATTAAAATGTGGCTAATTCCCTTTGGTTCTGCATTGATATGGTCGATGGACGAGATTTGTGTCAATACCAATTTAATGACAACAATCTAATGAACGCTCTTAAGGTTATTCCATGGTTTTATGGTCACATATGTGGTCTAAGTGGGGGATTGTAAGATTTTTGGTTAATCTTATATTTGTGGATTGATGTGTGAATAATTGTGGAATAATTGTTGTCATTCGGTTTAGTCCAAATTAAATGTAAACAAATCTAAGTTTAATTTTCGGTATTGAAATGAATATGAAAGATTATATACATAGAAACCTTTGGTAGTATCGTTTATATTTTATCATAGACGAAATTAAATGACACAATTGAAAACAGAATAATTAACCGGTTATTTATCTGTTTATGATCACTAGTTCACGTGTATATATAGATGAGATTGTATTTCAAGAAATTTATTAGGTTACAAATACACTAAAAAACACTATACAGAAAATCTCATTCTTCTTTATACATCACACCCGTGTGAAAAAATTAACAATTACACGTAGAACTAGAAGATCAATTTCGTTACATTACGTATTCTATAGATACAAGTATTTAATCTTTTTGCATGTATCTACGCAACATTTCGAATATGATCCTATGTCTGGGTTTATGGCATAAGATGATGACCCATATTGGGTTATTGATGATCCCACATCATGGTATAGTAACGCAAAATGATTCGCGACTGAATATATAGTCGATCGCTCTAACGGTTGAGTATATAATCCTTTTTTAAAGTGCATGAAAGTTAGGATGGAGTTTTTCTCTCCTTTTTCTTTGGGTTCGACTATGTGAGCCACATGATTACAGCTTCAACCGATGGAGAAAAAATCCACTCGATGTATTTGACTTATCCACAATACGTTTAGTTATTATTGTGTACAAACAAACTCTCTTGCTAATCCAACTACATTGAAACTCGAATTATTCGACTCATTTATCCGAGATCTTCGTTAATCATTATACAATAAAGAGTTTAATGTTTTCTTTTTAAGTTAAACGTTCACAATTTGTACGTTCCAATTTGATGGTTAGTAAAAGATACGATAATATCTCTAGAATTTTAATTTTTTTATATTTTATAAATATTTGATGATTTTTAAAATCTTCTAAATTTAACAATATTCAAAATATCTGAAAAAAAAAATGTATGTTATGTGTGTTATTATATACTTCTATACATAATCTTTTTGTTGGTATATTAGATATGTTTTATTCTTGTTATTACGATTCAATTAATTTTTTTTGAAGTTTAATTTTAATCATAAATACACGTGGTCGACCCATTACATATCGGGCACATTTTGAAATCATTAATTTATTGTATAATTCACTAAATGAGTTAATGTGTTAATTTATTAATCGGATAATAATCCAAGAAACGATTCCATAGTTCGTGAGCGTCACGTCTCAAGAACGAATAATTGAATATACAAATATAAAAGGTTTGTGGAAGGCTTGTTATTTAGTATCTTATTTTGTTTATCCATCAATTTGGACTAAATGATTCCATAGTTCACTTATGTGGGATTTTTTAGTGTATTTAAGATTATTTTTATCCTAATTAGTTGCAAATAATAGAATATCTTGATGAGGATGACGTGGCAAATTTGGTGAGTATTGACGTGACACAAAATATTCGGATCTACTCATCTAAAGAGTAGTTAAATTAAATTATATATATAAATTTTTGGAAAAGGAGATTTGTGGTAAAGTAATCTAAATAAGGTTTTTTTTTAAATTATTTTTTTATTAAATATAATTATATGTACATAAAAGTTTTTGTAAAAGGAAGATTATGGTAAAGTCATATAAGTCCGTCTGTTTTTAAGTTATTTTTTTATTAAATATAATTTATATTATTTATAACTATATATTTATATAAAAATTATATATATAAAAGTTCTTGCAAAAGGAGAAGATTTGTGGTGAAACCACCTCAGCAAGTTTTTATTTTTTAAACTATTTTTTTACTAAATATAATTATATTGATCATTAATGTAATTAAATGGTTTAAAATTTTTAAACATCTCTTTTAATATCTTATTAATATCCACAAAATTTTTATATAAAAATAGGAAAAATCTATATATTATATAAATATAAATATTTAAAATGTTTTTAAATTTATTATACTTAATCAAATATTAATATAATATTTATAACTATATATTTATATAAAAATAGGGAAAACCTATATATACCAATATAAATTTTTTCTCTCTTTTTATAGAGATTTAGTTATAAATAATATATTAAACCTAACATTATAATATATTGCATAAATTATTTTAAATTTATTATATTTAATCAAATATTAATATTTATTTATAAAATCTATGTATATATTGATTTTTCATAATTTTTATGATTTGAAGAATAACTATGTTTAATTTTTATATTGTATATAACTTTTCTATTCAATCTTTAATATGTGGTCGTAATCACATAATTTAATTATTAATTTAATGAAATAAAAAAATAATGAAAAACCCGTTGGATAAAAATATTAAAGGTTAGAGAGAGAATAAATTTTACTAATTTTGTTATCATTATTGTTATAATTATCGTTTTACGTAACATACACTTTTTAATTCTTAATTTTTAAAAATAAAATATTATTATGAAAAGTTAAAAATATTTTTTCTTTTATGAAAAAAACATTGAAATATGATGAAGTTAAAAGATCTTTCTCAATATCAATGTCTATTTCTTCCGTCATTATATCCACTCTTTTCAAACTTTGTAACAGTAACGATTTCTCATTTATAAAACATGGTTTTTATAAATTAATATAAAATCGATATGGTTATTAATTATAGTATAATTTATTTAACATTCATGTGCATTGTTCTTTTATTCAACGATACCAATAAAATTTATACAATCGATAATCATTAGAAAATTCTTGAAAAATAATATTCAAATAGTTTCTACACAATATGTTTAAGCTAGATGATTTACAGTTTTTAATGGAATACTGGATAAAAAAAACATCGATCTCTTTATGTATCTGGTTTTTATTTTGCGTACATTTTTTATTTTATGAGCTTTTAAAAGTTATCTTTTAAAGTTTACATAATAATCATACAAAAATTTTTACATATTTTCCAAAATTAATGTCGTTTTAGATAATATATTCTTTTATGATGCTATAAAATTTTTCTCAGTACATCAATTCATGATAATTAATTGTCTTCTCCTTATTGATCATAAATAAATTTAAATCTTAAAAAAAAGAGTTTGAATACACATTTATTAAATTATATTAAGTCATAATGATTCATTATTTTTAGAAAAACTATAAAAATAAAATTACAATTTTTACATATTTTAAGAAATTATATATATATAAAAGCTCTTACAAAAGGAGGTTTGTGGTGAAGCCACCTCATCAAGCCTTTTATTTTTTAAAACTAGTTTTTTTATTAAATATAATTATATTGATCATTAAAAATTTATTAAATGTAATTAAACGAAATTTTTTAATATCTCTTCTAATATCTTATTAATATCCACAAAACCTCATCAAACCTAACATTATAATATTTTACATAAATTATTTTAAATTATGAATTAGTTAAGTAATAATAGCATGGCACTTCGAATTTGATATTCAATTTTTTATATATTTTTTTTTTAATATTAGATTATGTATCGAAAGAGTAGTATGAGATAAGAAAGGGGTATTTCAAATGGTATCTTACCAATTCTGTTGTGGGCACATTTCAGCGTCACAAACTTTGTTTTCACACCGAAAGTCGATTTACAAAATAAATATTAAAAAAAAAAAAAGACACTTTGGGATTGCTGAATCACAGACGAATTAAAAAAAAATATATATAAAGCAACGGAACCATCATAGTATTTTTTTTTTTAACTCCTCCGAAAAAAGAAGGGTGGTAATTGGATCATTTATTGATTTGCGTATAATAGAACCTTCTTTCGATGAAAGGAAAGGTAAAAAACGTAAATTCCATTGTGGAGCCGTATGCAATGCACAAAAAAAGCCTGTACGGTTATTCAATTTTCTCTGTTTTTTCGTTATCTCACCTCATCATGCGAAATAGAAGAACCTTTTATATTATATCATCAGGGTAATGATCCATCAACCCGCAAGTTCGCTTTATCTGACACAAACGGGAGAATTTGTCGTGGAAGCGGAAGAACTACTAAAACTTCGCGAAACCATCACAGGGGTTTATGCACAAAGAACGGGCAAACCTATATGGGTTGTATCCGAAGACATGGAAAGGGATGCTTTTATGTCAGCAACAGAAGCCCAAACTCATGGAATTGTTGATCATGTAGCGGTTCAAAAACAAAAATAGGAGCGATTTCATGCAAATCTACAATTTCAAATTTTATATCTTTTTAGATTAAAAGTTTAGTTTCATATTCTCTTCAATATTTTTTTGAATATTGAAGAGAATATGAAAGAGAAGTAATTCTGAATTACCCGGTTAGAATCAATCTAAACCAGCCCATTATTTATATTTATATGATTCACTATGCCAACCATTAAACAACTTATTAGAAATACAAGACAGCCAATCCGAAATGTCACCAAATCCCCCGCGCTTCGGGGATGCCCTCAGCGACGAGGAACATGTACTAGGGTGTATGTGCGACTCGTTCAGATCATAGATTGAGCTAAAAAGAGGAAATTCTTTTTGAAGTATCAATGATCAGTACCTGGGAATAAAAAAAAATAGAATGGAGGAACTCCGTTCACTCTTTAAAAAGTGAAAAAGATGGATCGTTCATATTTTCTATTGTCTATGAAACTTATGGTTTACATTGATGCAAATCCAATCAACTAAATTTTTGAGAAAACCCCAATGATAATAAATGCTTATCTATTAAGCGGGGGAAATGAAATTTTTTATTAAAAGAAAAGATTCCACTCTTGAAAGAAAAGAACGGACTAACAGGGTCAACTACCCAACAAATTTTCAAAATGAAATACCGTTACTGTATAAAGTGGATCTCATTGTGAAAGACCTATTACTAGAATATTAATGGAGTAGAGCCAAAGAGTGTGAACTGTACAAGTTACCAATAGTATTGATTAATTAAAAGAAGGAGCTCCGGTGTATAGAGAGGACCTCACCGTTTAAGAAGTAACCATAGAAACGATGGAACCCACTATTTATGTATTCATTTCTTTTTGCTACTTTTTATAGTTATTCTATTTTTTTTATATCAAGTATCAATGCAAGGAATTGCTGCTTTCAAAGCAAAGGAAAATACCTAGCAAAAAATCGTGGTGGGAAAGGTTAGAGTAGCAAAAACCATTGGAATTTTTATTTTATACATTGGAATAATTTGTTTAGTTATTAATAGACTAGTAGAGGGGAAAAGAATAACTGAAAAAAGAATTAGTTATTCATCAAAGTTTGATTTATTCAATGATTAGAATTAAACGCAGATATATAGCAGGGGCATGAATAGATCGTTCACTCTTTCAGACCCTCAAAGCGGATTCATTCCATTTCAGCGAGTGAGAGCGGAAAGCTGCTTACCGCATTTCTGGGCTGAATGAGAGAAAACCCAACTTCCTTGACTGATAAAGCGACAAAGCCTTAAAGTGGCGGGGCGAAAGCACTGATTAGGGTTCTAGGACAAGTGACTCTGTCTTCTGCCACGGAAAGCGACAAAGAGAAAAGAGTGCAAAAGTTGTCACGAGAGAACGAAAGAAAGCACTCTAGTGGAAAAGCGATTAGACCAGGCAAAAGAAAGATTCAAGCTGCGATTGCTCTTGGCTATTTTGATTTTATTATATAGATTTAAAACATAAATATGAAAAAATATATATCCAATATATATGACATACATATTAAATAAATATGTATATATTTTGTAATCTATATGTAAATATATATAAGTTCAAATTTATTGAATATATATTGTTCATTTAATAATTATATAATATAATAATTAATATATAATTTACTTTAAAAATTCAAAATAAATTGAACATTATAACATGTATTATTTATACAATACAATTTTTTTATTATTATATTACAATTATACAAATTATCAGCTTTTATATATTTAAAATACTTTAATTAAATTAAAAAATTAACCTGATTCATTAGATATCTTTTCTTCTCTCTTTCTTCTTTTCCAATTCACGATTTTTTCTTCCATTCGCCTCTTCTTTAATGCCTCATTCATTCAATGCAAACGTTAATTAAGCAATCAATAAAATTTATCTCCACCACCACCACCTCTTATGTTTCGAAAAAATTAGCTTGCAAAAAACTGTTCGATTTCTCTCAAAATTCCTTCTTCTCCAACCATTGTGAATGCAAACGTTAGTTAAGCAATCAATAAAATTTATCTTCACCACCACCACCTCTTATGTTTTGAAAAATTTAGCTTGCAAGAAATTGTTCGATTTCTCTCAAAATTCCTTCTTCTCCAACCATTGTGAATGCAAATGTTAATTAAGCAATCAATAAAATTTATCTCCACCACCACCACCTCTTATGTTTTGAAAAATTTAGCTTCCAAAAAACTGTTCGATTTCTCTCAAATTCCTTCTTCTCCAACCATTGTGATCGCAAAAGAGGACCTAAAGAGGATGAGATGTGAAGAACCATGGAACTTAAAATCCAAAATTGACAGACAGGGGTGACGAAGGAGGAGGTATGCCAACCTCAAGATGAGTTACCTCTTCTAAACTTTGTTGTTTCTCGGTTGAATCAGATGATTGCATCTGTTTTTTCTAGGTTAATTTCTATGTTTGTTCCTTTTTTCATTCTCACTCATTCGATTTAGCTTATAGGCGATAATATTTCTTGCAATGACGCTCAGAAGATCACCGGAAAAGAAGTTCAGCAAGATGATTGAAAGATCGATTTCTATGTCTGTTCTTTTTTTGCCCTCACTCATTCGGATTGGCAACCCTTGAAACTAAGCCTCGGAGGGGCGTTTGCTTCTGGATCCATTTCTATGTATGCTTTTGGTATGCTAACGAAGTGGGAAGCCATGTTGTTGGAGGCTCGGCTTTTGATTGTACCCAAGGATGACATCATGGGTTCTCGGTTTTTCACTTGGAGATGTGTTATCACGCTTGGATTGGATCACATGTATTCTTCTCGCACTCTTCTGCAGTCATCAAAAGGTCGAAGGGAAACAATGTGCGATTGCTAAGCATGCCAAGAAATGAGCTCACATAGTAAGAGCATGACATTCAATCCCTTAACAAAACTGTATATATTATTTTTATTTGGGTGATGTTATATTGTACATTTTATCTTATTCTGAATATTACTAACTTGATCCAATTATTATATCGTTAAAAACACCTTTTGTTTTTTTTCGAATGGGTGTAGATGTAAAAGAAACTTAAGAACACACAAGATAATTTTAAACAAAAAAATATTAACATTCATTGTTCAAACTTTTATTCATGAAAAAATTATTAAAAATTCAATGCTATATTTTTCCTTTTTAAAAAATTCAAAGCTTTTACCCATTCTTTAATAAAATAATATACATGATATGTGATGAAATATTTTTTTCATCTCTTTAATATAAATTTTTTTTACGATATAACAATTTTAACTTATAAATATAAATGATTGATCTCGTGCATCGCACGGGTCACTTTACTGTTATAAAAATAAACAGATGTTTATTTATTCGAAAATGGGATTATTATAATTCAAAATTATTGCATCGTTTTAATAGTAAAAGAATAAACGAAAATTATGCAAAACAATTTGATTTGGTAATAATTTTTTTCTGCGAAAATATTTTTAATTTACATAAATTTTAAAAGGATAATCATTAACTTTTTATATGTAGAAAATTATAAAACAGGATGATACGATGGTGAAAAATAAACCAAGATCTCCGGTTAACTCAGAAAAAATAAATTAGGTGTACACAATTAACATTGAAGATAACTAATCACAGTTCTTCGAAAAATTTAGATTAACAATTTTTTATTCGTTGAATGATATTATAAAATACTAGAAATTATCTCGCACGATGCGCGGATTGATTTTTTTTAAATAAAAAACATTTTAGAAAAATTGTATGGGTATATTTTTTTATAAAAGTAATATTGTGTTGTAATGTTTATTCTTTTAACATAAATCATGATAAGGAGATATGTCCTATATAAATTACGCGATGTAAATTTCACGACCAAACTTATTAGTGAATATTTCTAGATCATATTTATTAATATATAATTTATTAAGTCACATTAGTAACAACATCTCCATTATCAGATATATTTAGTATATATTGATGTATAGGGATTAATATGTTTTAGTAATTGTCATATATGTGAAAAAAGGAACAAAAGAAAGAAAGAAAAAGATTGCCAAATAAAAAACGAACCTTATTGAAGAATAAGACAACACATATTTTGCATAATAAACATTTAGCGAAGATTGCATCCCATCAATGGTTTCTTTATCAACCTTTTAAACGATCATTATAAAGCTCATATCTACCGATACGTCGGAGCTGATGAGATTGTTCTCTGGGATTATCATGTCATCTGTGTTCAGGTGAGCTCTTTTAACTTGCTCAATGATGTTATCAGAATCAATCTTCTCTCTAGATTTTGATAATCTATTTGCATTAACAGAGGAAGAAAGGCATTGAATCTCAGGGTGTGGGATTTGGATTCCAGGTTACCCTTCCCTTAAACCTTTAGCTTCATACGTGGCTGGACATGTTTTACGTTCGTGTATGAAGACGGAACATTGCACAACCTGAACGAATACATTGCGATGAGCAGCACATATACGTTATCGATTTTGGATCCTGACTTGGTGAAAGCTGTAACTACGCAGAAAGTAGGTGTTGTGGTGAGTCATATTCAGCTTCAGAAGCTCTTCTCAAAGTTTCTTCCTTAAATAATAATATTACTATGTTTCATCTCTTCTTTCACTCGCACTGTCACTTAATGATCTCTGAACATTTTTTGTTCATTGATGTAATGAAACCATGTTTGATTTTGGACTTGAATTTGATCAAGGAATTATACATTCACAAAAAATATTGAGATTACATGAAAATTACATGACAAGACAACCCCCTCTTTCCATTTTTTTGAGTCATAACAATTCCATCAATGGTTTCTTTATCAGTCTTTTAAATGATCATTATAAACCTCATTTACAGCGTCTAAAAATCTCCATGTATAAACGTAAATATGCCACCAGAGATGATTGTAATTTTTTCCTCAACCCACCTTTAGATTGACTTCTAGGGCGAGATAGCACAACAACCGAACCAGAACCTTTTAAGGGTGATCCAGCAAACTTGTCTGAGTTCAACGGCTTAGTATTTACAGATGAATTGCCCGTTGATTTGTCTACACTACAACTGTCACTTGATATGCCTGAGAAAGCATCCAAAAACGCAAACAATGTTACAGGATTGCATTATTGAGGAAACAGATAAGTGTAAGAGTCCAATCTAGACATGAGTGCAATGATTGCTCAACATTCCTCAACAGTTCTCCTCTCTACAAATGGGGAGAAATTATTCCTCAACATTTCACCTTCCTGCTGTTATTTTAACATTTCACCTTCATGTTGTCATTTCCAAGTTTCGAATGGGGAGAAATTATTAAAATCGAAATCCACATCAGCCGACAGAAGATGCAAAAGTAGTTTTATATTGCCCTGATCATGATCTCTGTTGACCTGTCAGGAGCAAACAAATGAAGTGGAATTTAGGTGATCCATTGTATATACTACGCCAATAAGGATTTAGCATTATATCGATTCTTTGTCGTGTGAGAGTGCTTTGATATATCTAGAACGTAAAAAAAGTAAGACAGACTTGTTCATTGTTTATAGTCTCCTCCTCCGGGAGAATGAGAGAGTACAGAACAACTTGTGTCATTGCTTGATGAGCAGTATGTATATCGTTGTATCACCTATAGTTCCATTGATTTCATATATACATACATACTTATATATATAACATATATACATATAGAGAGAGATTACCTCGAATATACAGTGGTAGATATCTCCCGTGGCGTGAAACTTGTAAGCCTTGCAATCCTTTGAAAGTTTCAGAGATAAAACAACAAAAAAGAATAAATTATGTAGTCATATACATACATACATATACATGTAAATCAGACACATAAAACTATCAATGGTGAATAAGAAAGCAAATAAAGGGTAAAATACATAACAAAACAACTTTTGTTATTATATCTTCTTGCACTGTCGACCTAAATCCAGAAAGACATAACTATGTAACTATAATTGTCAGAAAAAAATTAGTAGAAATTAAAGGAAAAAAAGAAAAATAGAAAGCTAACCTTAACGATTGTAGCAGAAGCGTAAACGCCATTGTCGATCACGACTCTGTAATTTGTATAACCAAAATAATATTTATTATTTTATTTAATTTAATTCAAAATTTTAAAATTCTCAAAAAGGAAAAATGGAGGATTCTGGAAGAAGAACAAACCATAAGAGAAATACAGCAATATATATACATTGTTGAGGGATCTGAAGCTATGGTGTCAGTATGATGATTTACAAGATCAATTTCCAGAACCAAGGACAGATTTTCTCGGAAAATAAAGATTTTCCAGGAAAAACATTGTAGATTGCATATAGTTTTTGGAAATATTAAAACAAAAATCCACGGAAAATCTCAGTTTTGTAGCTATGGTGTCAGTATGATGATTTACAAGATCAATTTCCAGAACCAAGGACAGATTTTCTCGGAAAATAAAGATTTTCCAGGAAAAACATTGTAGATTGCATATAGTTTTTGGAAATATTAAAACAAAAATCCACGGAAAATCATTTTCAGTTTTGTTTTTCAAGAAATCAAATATTCCATGTAAGAAATACAAAAATCAACAAAATTTTCGGGAAGGATTGAGCAATGGTAAAATCATGCGACGAAGATTTGAAGGAAGAACAATGGGTTATCTGGACCTTGTTCGCAATCAGTGACAATATCAGTCACCTTCTCCCTCGGCTCACTCCAGACAGACTTCATCGCCGGAAAATGCCTCCTTATCGATGTCGGTATCCAGCTCCAGCGACTCGCCGGAAACAGCATCGTCCTCTATCTCCCGTCGTCGCAGCGACGACCAACGAAGCTCGACAAGGAGTTGTTGCAACCCACGAATGTCTCGGCGCCAGCCGATGCACCGGAGAATCGCATTGTCGCCATCTCCTTCTCTCTTTCAGTAAACGAATTCGAAATGTGAGAGAAAGAACTGAAACGCTCGATCACTTCACGAGCTTCCTCTGATATCTCTCGAGCCTAATAACCTAACCCGTGGGTTTCTCAACCCCAGTGACTGTTATGTTGCTGGTGCTCCATGTGGCGCCATTCGCTGGGAAGAGCAAAAAGGTAGGAGAAGGATATGTCGAGACCTCTCTTCACAGAGCTCTTTTCCTAATATCTGAAATCGTGCAAACATGGACTCGAAACTTAATACCTAAAATCGAAGACATGGAAGAAAACATAGAAGATGAAAAAAGTCGAATGGCTAGCAAGGAAGATAGATAGCAAGGAAGATGGAGAGTCACCAAAGATTTGGAAGAAGGGAGAAAGATTCATTCAGTTTTGACTTTTTGGAAGAGGAGGAGGTTTTTGGAAGAGAAAGAAGTAGGAATAATCGGTGGAATAAAAGGTAGAATGGATATTTTTTAAAATACTGTGGTTCGCTGCGAAGCGATAATGACTGAGAATTGAAGAAAAATTTGTCTTTTTAATATATAGATTTATGGGTTAATGTTTGATAAATTAAAATAAACACTACGAATAAAATCACTCTATCCGATAAATTTGTTAGTTCGAAAAAGAATAATGAACTAAAAATTCACAAATCATTTTAGATCAAAATCAAACTCACAAAATTCTAATACTTTTTTATCTAAATACTTTTTTATTATAGAATTATAGAGAAGAATTTTATATGATTTTTTATGAATAATTGATGCAATATAAATGAATAGTTTGGTGCGTTCGATCCAAACGAATCTATGTTGAATTTTTTCTAAGAAAAATAATTAGATCATTTGTCACCGTCTATTTATTAATAATATAAAGTTTAAATATAGTTGAGATTTTTAATAGTAAAAACTAAAGCAATATTTGATGAGGATGACGTGGCAATTATTATTTTTTCTTGTCGACGTGATATAACTGCCAGGGAAAAATATCTGTGGGAACAATGAACCAACTACCAAAATATGTGGACCGCTTTACAAACATTGAAGTCGAAAGCGACGAATAGATAAGATGTGGGTCCCGCTTTACTTCTGTCGGCAAATCCATTTTATATTCCACGTGGCTCCTTCTCAACTTGGCTTGGCCCTTTCCTTTCTCTCTCTCCTCGTCGATTTGAGATATATATATATATATATTGCGTGAGATATTAAAAAGTGTGGATTGCATTGGATTTTACGTTTTCTTATCTTTTATAAATTATATGTTAAAAAAATTAAGTTCTTCTATATCAAGATTTAGCAACTAAAAATCTATCATTGGTAAAAAATTATGGATTTTTTTTGGGTTCGGTAATAAGGACGTTAATAAAAAAACACTTGGAAGAAAGAAGATACAATAAAGAAACACGAGAGAAAAAATAGGTTAAATTAATGTATCTTTTACATAAAGCAGAATTTCCAATAAACATTATTTGGTGACGGGGCATATAATAGCCCCTCCTATTTTACTGGGGTAGAATTTGATATTTAACTATAAATGGAGGGCCTCTGAATAATTTTCAGAAAGAACTTTGTCTTTTTCTGACAACACTAATGGATACTAAAGTGACGTCCATGGATTAGGGTAACTTTGTTTGTCTTAGAGATTAACACATGTCGGTATTCTCACCCAAACACGTTCTTCACTCTCCTCTCACATCGCTTTCTTTTTTTTTCCAATTAAATCTCTTTTTTTTATTAATCGAATAAAAAATTTAAATAAATCAACTAACTTTAAGAAGAAACTACAATCTCAGTACAGTTTCTGCAGTTTTTTTTTTATTTTGAGAGAAAAAAATTGGAACTTGCACTCAGAAGGAAAGAGAAGAGGACACTTTCTCTCTCTTTCTCATTTATCTCTTTTGCTTTCAAACGGCTACTTTTTCCACTTTCTCCGACCAAATCTACCCAGAAACTGAAGAAGAAACGTTAGGAACAAGACAAAGAAGCAGTAGACAAAGCCTGAGATTCTGCAGACAAAACCCAGATGGAGTTTGGTTCGTTTCTGTTGTCCTTAGGGACATCTCTTGTGATCTTCGTCGTTCTTATGTTTCTTTTCACCTGGCTCTCCCGGAGACCCGGAAACGCCGTCGTTTATTACCCGAACCGGATTCTCAAAGGGTTGGATCCCTGGGAAGGCCGGTCTCTCACCCGGAATCCGTTTGCTTGGATCCGTGAATCATTGTCTTCCTCCGAACAAGATATCATCAACATATCCGGTGTCGATACTGCTGTTTACTTCGTGTTCCTGGGCACTGGTTCGTCTCTCTCTCTCTATTTATGTGTGATCTGAGAGGATAATCTGCAGTTCTTTTTTTGTAATGATTTGAACTGAGGGTTTGATAGAATTCTATAGATTTCGTTGGTTCTGATTTGGGTTTGAACACAATAAAGTTTTCATCTTTTGGGTATGATTACAGTAACCCTAGAGAAAATAAAAACTCAAACTTTCTGTCGGACATATTTGGTTATATCTAATGTCTGTCGAACAATGGGGTTTTGTAGTTGTGGGGATCCTTGTATTGTCGGGTGTTATTATGCTGCCAGTTCTGTTACCACTGGCCGCCACAGATGATGGTATAAAGAAGAGCTCAGACACTACAAGCAATGGAACCTTCAGCCAACTCGATAATCTATCAATGGGGAATATCTCTGTAATCCATTATATATATCTCTGATTTTTCTTTCTTTCGATTTATATTTTCGGGGTTTAATTTAACATTGTGTCTGTCATTTTCAGGAATCAAGTCCAAGGCTTTGGGCTTTCTTAGCTGCCATTTATTGGATCTCTGTTGTCACTTATTTCCTGTTATGGAAAGCTTATAAGCATGTCTCTGAGTTAAGAGCTGAAGCTCTAATGTCTCCTGAGGTAAAACCCGAGCAATTCGCTGTTCTTGTAAGGGACGTTCCGCCTCCACCTAATGGCCAAACCCTAAAGGAATTCATCGATTCATACTTCCGAGAAATTTACCCCGAGACGTTCTACAGATCACTCGTTGTCACTGAAAACAGTAAGGTATATATACGTTTCTTTCGGTTTTACGCTACCGTTGTATCGTGTTTGATGGATTGAATTGTTCTTTTGTGATTCATTTAGGCTAACAAGATTTCGGAAGAATTGGAAGGTTACAAGAAGAAGCTTGTTCGAGCGGAAGCTATATATGAAAAGACGAAGAACAGAACGACGAACAAAATCGGATTCCTCGGATTAATTGGCAAACAAGTTGATAGCATTGAGTATTACACTGAGAAAATCAACGAAACCGTACCAAAACTCGAAGCCGAACAAAATTCCACTCTTCGAGAAAAGCAGCAAAACGCGGCATTGATATTCTTCACCAATCGTGTAGCCGCTGCTTCGGCTGCTCAGTCTCTGCATTGTCAGATCGTTGACAAATGGACGGTGATCGAAGCTCCTGAAGCTCGACAACTCATCTGGAAGAATCTTAACATCAAGTACCTCTCCAGGCAACTACGGCAATATATAGTTTACTTCATCGTTGCATTAACGATACTATTTTACATGATCCCGATATCGTTCATCTCGGGGATCACCACGCTCAAGAATCTTCAAAAGATTCTTCCGTTCATTAAGCCTATAGTTGATATAGACTTTCTCAGAACCATTTTAGAGGCTTATCTTCCGCAGATTGCGTTGATCGTTTTTCTAGCCATGTTGCCGAAACTTCTATTGTTTCTCTCCAAAGCCGAGGGGATTCCTTCCGAGAGCCATGCCCAGAGAGCGGCTTCGGGCAAGTACTTTTACTTCTCTTTGTTGAATGTGTTCATTGGTGTCACCATTGGCGGGGCGTTGTTTGCAACGTTAAAGGACGTCGAGAAGGACCCGAACTCCATCGTTCCTTTATTAGCAACGAGCCTCCCCAAGAGCGCGACTTTCTTTCTCACCTTCGTTGCTCTCAAGTAAGCTTTCCCTATTACATATTACATTCGCATTTTTTCGTCCCGAAATCTGATCGTTAATGGTGTTTATCTCTCGATCCTGCCTCAGGTTCTTTGTTGGATACGGCCTTGAGCTATCCCGAATCGTCCCATTGATCATATTCCATTTGAAGAAGAAGTATCTTTGCAAAACAGAAGCAGAAGTGAAAGATGCTTGGCTTCCCGGAGATTTAAGCTACGTAACTCGAGTTCCCGGCGATATGCTCATCCTTACAATCACGTTTTGCTATTCCGTTATCGCCCCTCTAATCATCCCATTCGGCCTCACTTATTTCGGTTTAGGTTGGCTCATACTCAGAAATCAGGTGATAACTCATACCGATAAACATACGGTTGAATCATTGGGCGTATTTTCTCTTAACTTTCTTCGTTTCCTCGCTTTATTAGGCGCTAAAGGTATACGTTCCATCATACGAGAGTTATGGAGAAATGTGGCCTCACATCCACACGCGAATACTAGCCGCGTTACTTCTGTTCCAAGTAACCATGTTCGGATACTTGGGAGTTAAGTTATTTGTCTACGCAGTTCTCGTCATTCCGCTCATTGTCATCACTCTGATCTACGCCTACATTTGCCGCAAGAAATTTTACAAAGCTTTTAAACACACTGCCCTCGAAGTGGCTTGCCGTGAACTAAAAGAAACTCCAAACATGGATCAAGTTTTCAGGTCCTATGTTCCGACAAGTTTGAGTTCCCACAAACCAGAGGATTATCAGTTCGAAGGAGCGTTGTCGCGGTGTCAAGTAACAGGTTCTGCCGTTTGATGTCTAAATTTGTCGTTCGCTTTTACGGGTTTTTGTTTTCAGATTCTAGCAGATTTGATTTGGGTGGTAGTGTGGTTTATAGATTGTTGTTGATGTTGTTGCTATAGGAAGTGTTGATGTGATTAGGGTTTGATTCTTCTTTTGTGCTACAAATACACTTTGTATTCTTTGTTTTTTTAGGCCTATCTATTTATATGTTAAACGATTTCAATATCTAAAAGTTAGTGTTGTATAATATATTATATGAGAATGTATGATTTATTTTTTAGTTGCGGTATAAAATGAATTGGTTCAATTCAATTCATATTGTTAGAAAAAATGGGTTGGTTCCATTCTGCACCTTTTTCAAACAAAGTCAATTTTTTTTAATTCAACTCAAATCATAAAAAAAAAATAACGGATTCTAGGGATAAAAGTAATTTCAATTCTAAAAAAATATTTCAAAAACACTTTTGTGTATTCAATACTGAAACGATCATTTCTCTCGATATAATAATATTATCAACGTATATGAGAAGAACGATGGTATCGATTCTCCTTTGAATTGAAAACAAAGAATTATCTATTTCCACTTTTAACGTACACATGACAAATGAATGCATTATGCAGCTTATTGTATCACGATAATGGGGATTGTTTAAGTCGTATATGGTTTTCTTGAATTTTGTAAAGTTGGTGCCCTTGGCATACCCGATGGACTGTATATAAATCTCCTCATCAAGATTTCGTTGGAGGAACATATCTTGACGTCTATCTGTTGTAGGTCCCAGTTAAGATTAACACCCATTGATAATAAAATGCATACAATATGGAGTGTAGTAATTAGGTTCTTGTCTTTGATCGATTTTTCTTAAGAAGGTGGAGTGGTGAGTTAGAAAGAGAGAGGTATCACAATAATCAGATGAGATATAATAAGATTTGTGTAGTACTCTCCTTTTAAGAGTGTCAAATAGGTCGGGCAGGCCGGAACCCGACCTAAACCCAATAGTGGCTCGGTGAAATTTGATTCGTGCCAGTCCGATCCGAAATCAAACGAGTCTCGAATTTAAGGCCCACGGCCTAGTCCAACGGGCTTTGGACAACCCACAGACCGATGCTATTATCTTTCTCCTAGTGTCTGAAAACCCTAACTCCTACCACAAACAGATTTTTCTTACCAAATTGTATGAGAGTTACTCCTACGACAAACAACAACAAAATTTCAGACCAGATTCCATGTTGAGATGGACAAGAGGAGTCAACAGGAGTCGAACAAGAAGAGATGGACAAGAGGAATCAAGAGAAGTCGAACAAGAAGAGACGACCGAGGAGTCAAACAAGGAAATGAACAAGGAGACGATCGAGGAAATGAAGAACCGTGAAGAGAACCATGAAGAGAAGTAGAACCATGCACTGTGGGAGAAGAGAAGAAGAAGGGAGACGATGGTGGGAGAAGAGAAAAAAAAAGGGCGACGGCGGTGGGAGTGGTGACGGTGGGAGAGGGAGAAGAGAAGAAGGGCGGTGGCGGAGGCTAGGGTTGGAGGGAGAAGATAAAAAGAAGGGTGGCTAGGGTTGAAATGGTGTCTTTGATTAATTAGGGTTTTTTTCAAGGCCCGACGGGTCGGCCCGAATCCTGTCGGATCAGGTCATAATTTTTCAGATTATTTATAAAGCCTGAGCCGAAGGCCCGTTTGCATTTTTGCCTTTCATTTTAAGGCATGAGCCCGTTGATTTTTGGATGGTCTTCGGGTAAGCCCGTGGGACGGGCTCAATTTTGCCACTTCTATCTCCCTTGTATACCCACTCTGAGATCGTTTTCTAGATTCTAGTAGTTCACCGATTGACGAAAACATCGTGATGCTCTTGAACAATTGCATCTTTGAGAGACTCATCCACCTACTCTGAAATATTAAGATATAGAGTGTGATCTCCCAAGACGTCAGTAATCCGACCAATTGTACGATCAAAATCATTTCTCTCGTGGTCATTTCTGATCATATGATCAGGACTTCTGATTGCACATTTTGTTTTGTTTGATGTATCCTCGGACATATCTGTTGGATGCTCGTCCTTCCTTAGTGAACACAGTCTCATCTATATCCTAGGCGGGCGTATGTGGGCTATCAACTGGCAACTGAACCTGTTCATCCGTAGATTGGGGTTTTATTATCAGTTGATGTGATCTTGCGTCAACTTGTTTTTGAAGTTGAGTAACAAAAAAACATAGAGAAGAATTGAAATCTTGTGATATCGAGAGGTTTCCAAGATTATTCCAACTTTGTTTCTCGTAGAACCTGTGTTCCCCATACAAATGGACTTCATAAGACACGATATTTGTCTTGAATCCAAATGATAACATTTATAACCTTCGAAGTCGGATTATATCCCCCACAAACATGCACTTCATACTTTTTGGATCGAGTTTAGTTTGTTGATGCTCTGTAAGAAACACATAGAAAACGCATTTGAATGCACGAAGATAATCAATATCAAATTTTAGTTTTTTTAGTACCTCATATGGCGATTTGTCTCCAAGATATTTGGTCGATAGATGATTGGTGAGGTGACAAATTGTGATAACAACATCCCTTTATAAATGTTTTGGAATTTTGTGATCGAACATGATAGTCTAAGAGACTTCCATCAAATGTCGGTTTTTTCGTTCTGCTACACTGTTTTGTTGCAGGGTGTATGGACATGAAGTTTGGTGAACTACCTGATGATGGTTAAGAAACCTTTCGTATTTATGGTTGACAAATACACCACCATTATCTATACGAAGGCACTTAATTTTTATTTCATATTTAGTTAGAACATGGTGATAAAACTAAACAAAGCACTCATTGATAGGAGTTTTAGATTCAAGGAAGTATAACCATGTAAACTTGGAATTTTCATCGATAAAACTAACATAGTATTTCTTTCTATCTTAGAATTATATGGAGTCGTCCACACATCAAAATGATTCAAATCAAAGATTTTAGCATATATTGTTTTTGAATCTGGAAAAATAGTTCTACAATGCTTGCCCGAGATACAAGAATCACATTTCTCATTATCAAACGCAATATAAGGAACCACATGCTTGAGAACTTGAAAATGAGGTGTCCTAGTCTAGCATGGCACTGTCTAGAGGAAGTATCCCGATTCTACATATCAATGTACGCTACAAAGCGTATCCCGATTCTCCTCAATGCAGAGAATAACAAGACGAAGAATAAAGAGAATCGAGTCCTTAGGCTTTCTGCTCTGATACCATAAAGAATTTGGTGGAGATGAGATCGATTAACACAAGATGATACAACAAGAATAAGGGTTCTCATTTTATTTCTTACGGTACATGGAAAGAACATTAAATATAAAAGATTACAACGCTCAGAAGAAAGAAGAAAATGAAGACTTTACAATTATATGAAAATGGAAGAATATATCCACACACAAAAAGACATGAGGAAAATAAGGAATGATCGGAAATGATCAACAAATTTTTATGAGCTAACGATACTCTATATCTGAGGATCTTCTTGTCAAAGATAAGACCGACCGTAATCTTGCCAAAGATAAGACCGAATATTTTTCATGATGATCTTAATAGTAAATTTTTCGGTCAGTTTGGAGTTTAAAACTATTTCTGAAACCATTGTATTGATTGTTGAGGTGTGGTACCTTCGAGGACCCTTTGAATAGCCGATTCGACCCCTTTTCCTTCTTGATTAGCTTGTACACGTCATTAAGGGTCAAAAATTTCGATTGACGAAGGACATGATTGATCAAGTATGCATCAAGGGTGGACAGGAGGCTGAAGACCTTGACTTGATTATGACGAGTTGTGATCTCTTTTGGATCGGTGGTCTACGGTGTAGACCTTTGAGCTCGGCCCACCTATCTTTGAGTTGAGATATGAGATCATTCACTAGACGCCCTTCTTATGGATGGATTGAAACGTCTTTTGAACCTCATAGTTGGAAACATGGTCGTACACGACTTTCAGCTCGTCCCTCAAGTCCTTAGGCTTTCGAATGTGGCCATAGGCCTGAAGAATACGAACTTCTAAAGAATTCTGTATGAGGAAGATTTTTGTGGATTCATCGTGAGCCTTTTTTTCCTGACCCACGCTCGTGTCGACTGCTTCTCCTTCTTCGGGGTGGATGTAACTCCACAAACAACAGCTTCGAAGGTTCTTTTCAAGAATTCTAGACCAGGTGGTGTAGTTGTCTCCATTGAGGAATCGGGATATGCTTTGTAGCGTCAAGACGAAGAATAAAGAGAATCGAGCCCTTAGACTTTCTGCTCTGATATCATAAAGAATTTGGTGGAGATGAGATCGAGTAACACAAGACGACACAACAAAAATAAGGGTTCTTATTTTATTTCTCACAGTACATGGAAAGAACATTAAATATGAAAGATTACAACGTCCAAAAGAAAGAAGAAAATGAAAACTTTATAATTATATGAAAATGGAAGAATATATCCACACACAAAAAGACATGGGAAAATAAGGAATGATTGGAAATGATCAACAAATTTTCATGAGCTAACGATACTCTAAATCTGATGATCTTCTTGCCAAAGATAAGATCGAGCGTAATAATCTTGATTGAATCACGAGATCTTCTTACCAAAGATAAGACCGATCCGTCCGTAATCATTGTGATTGAATCATGAAATCGGATGTGCTAATCAATGTGATATAATAATGTAACATTATATTTTCACGAAGAGGCTGAAGATGAAGAGGGGGAGATGTGGATCATTCTTCACAAAAAAAATGTTGCAGAAAAAATTAAAACGAAACCAAAAAATGAAATAATACAGAGAATTTGTTAGCGAGAATTTATCTCTAAAATACGGTTTGCTCCCACCGGCAATGGCGAGGGAATATCCTCCGGTTGACGACACGGTTTAACCCATCGACCGGTTTGTTTGTTCAAAATCAAACCCTTGTGAGCCACTTGGTACCAAAACTCGGGTATTCTCAGATCATCAAGCAACATATCAGTGCTCTTGTTCACTGAGGCAACGTCTCTCCTTGCATTAACCCTAAACTTCGATTTCTTGCTGTGGAAGCCATCCAAAACATGAAGATATACTTCCAGGTTATGACATCCTGCGAGGTCTGAATCATTCTTCAAGTAGGGCGATTTAAACACATTGAGTTTCAACTGGGTCCCGACATGGCGGTAAACCCAGTTGAGTCTTGAAGTAATGGGATTAAGTTTGTTGAGGACTTTATTGAAGACGATACCAGGGAGTTTGGGGACAATGTCTTGCTTGTTCACCACGCGAAGAACCTTAACACCTAAGTGGATTAACCTTTCCTTGAATGCCAAGTTACCTACTCTGGGAGCACCGAATGAGATCACAGAGATGTTAGAGAGTGTTGGAATATCTCTTGCAGCTTCATAAGCATTAAGAAGAGCCAATGCACCTCCTAAGCTATGTCCTGTAATGGTCACACTTACTTCTTCCTTTCTCTCTTGGAAAAATTTCACTAATCGTTCCACTTCTTCCATTACTTGTTCAGACGCACTTTGCTTGTTATAACGAGTGTGTTCGCTTTTAGATTTGTATATACTTAGAAATCCGCTTTGAACTTTGACATTTTCATGCTCTCCATTGCTTTCAAATGGCTCTTTACTCGTCTTTAGGTCTAAGAACCATTCGGTTGGAGTCACTGTGCCACGCCATGCCACCACAATGTCTCTCCGTCCAATCCTTTGGGACTCTCTGTCACAACTTACTGCAACAAACCCCATCCAGTTCGAGTCTTTGCTCCATGTCTCGCCCAATGCAGACCTCAAGAACCATTGAGGCACATCAACGTGTGACATTGCGTATATGTACTTTGTTATTTTGTATCCATGTCTTGTTAAGCCAAGCTCTTCAAACAACTTGTTCCTATTGTATCTACAGCTTCCACAGAACTCTGATAATGGATCAAAGTCAAGAGAATCGTACACGGCTTCCACGAATTCACCGTATTTGATTATCTCCCTCCTCAGCCATGGATGTAGAGGATCCATAAGATTCTCCCAGTTATTCGAACCGTGTATCTCACGCCACATTTTCGATATATTCTCTCTAGGAGATGCTGCAGGAGTCATCAGATCGCCGCGGTCTATGAAATCTGCAGCTGAGTATTTCGGCAACTGCAGTAGAAACGCCAGCGATTTGGACGAGGTTTTATCAGAATCGCTGACCTTTTGGGCCACAAGAGCCAATTCTTGATCTCCTCGACGGCTCACGAGAGAGAGCTGTTTCTTGGTTGACACGCAACCCGAAAGATGAAACCCGACCCGGTTCTTGGGGATGGTCGATAAAAGTGATCTCTTGACGGCGTTCCACCTCAGCTTAAGCTTCAATCTCCAAACCCTTTTCGACCTTCGTCTTGTGAGCTTCCTCGCCGGTAATTTTCTCATCGGTGATACTTCCATGGCGGTTTCTGATGATGATGGTGGCGGCGATGATGATGGTGGTGTTGACGATGATGATGATGATGGCGGCGGCGATGATGATGGTGGTGTTGACGGCGATGATGATGATATGATGATGGGATAAGAAGATGGAGGGGGTGAAGTTGTGTTGCCGATTGGAGATTCTATATCTATTTATATGGATTCATCAAAATAAGGTATTAATTATTTTGGATAAAAATTAAAATAAAAAAAGACAATTTCTACGAAGATTCTGATGTTCTTTGGACAAAGAAGAAAAAGCTTGACGTGGTTGATTTTTCTGTGCTTTATTATAGTATTCAACGAACACGCTAACTGAACGTCGTCTCAGTTATGCTCGGTCCACCATCGGTTTACGTTGATTTCAAATGTCCGGTTTGGTTTTGTACCAATTTTAATTTATCAATCGGTAATTGGTATAAGCCGATTCCGGTTTAGGTTTAACCAAACCCAGAAAGCTTTGGATCCAACTCCATATCAAAATAATACATACCACACATTTGTATTTAATAGTACTCGAGCGTCTTATCCTTGCATTTATTCGTTTTGTATAAAATCTTAACTACCGCGATTTGGAATATTGTTGAATTATTTAGGGCTGCTATATAGAAATATTAAATTGCACCCACATTGACTTGTACGGTTACAATTATTTAGGGCGGCTACATATAGATATTATATTATATTATTTATTTGGTACGACAAGACTCAATGCAAACGTATAAATATATTATATATACGTTATTGAACCGAGCAGTTCACTAGCCATCACGTTATATGCAATTGACCAGGTCAATTTTTGACCAGTTGACAACTTGGTTGTATCTCACCTTCATTCTTGCCCCTTGCTCGTCGTTGATATTACCGATCTACCACTGTTCGACGCACTCCACTCTGCACTCCTGCACCTAACACCTAAGACTAGACAAAATATACCAATTATTCATATCCGATTTCTATTTAATCGAAAATTCAAATATTTCGTTGATATAAATATAAAAAAATAATATTAGAAATTAGATATTTTATAAATATAAATAGTATATTTAATTATTCGAATTATTAGTATTCTAAAAAATTTAGTTAATATATATATAACAAAATTGATTTTAATGATCAAATTGAAAATAAAAATATTATTAATCGTGTTTATACATTTATTATATAAATATATATAAACAAATATGCAATATATTTATGATTGGAAAACTAAAATATTAAATATTTTCTAACAACTAATATGATTAAAGATTTAATTTACACTCAAAATTGTTTCTAATCCAAATAGGTTAGATAATGTTATAGAGACATTACTATATATGAAAAAAATAGAGAATTCACTAAATATATAAATTTTTACGAATTTTATTCTAGTGTATAATCTAACAATTTCATTGTTTTAGGTGCATTGACGATATTCGTAGAATAATCCACGAAACTAAATTTAAATTACTGATGTGCAGATGAATGTGAAGATTTGATATTTTGTTTTATTTATATTATGTATCTTTGTATTTTTGTGCGATTTGAATTTTAGTTTTAGATTATATTTGATGATTATTGATTTTTTATTAAAAAAAGTTATATATAAATTATACGTTAGAAAAATTTAGGTTCAGATACGAATATCCGTATATCCGACAAATATTCGTATTTACAAATATCCGAATTTATAAATACAAATACAAATAATAAATTTGGATATTCGCCGAATACAAATATTCGTTATTTACTCAACCCTATCTACACCAAACCTATATTTTTCTATTAAAATATATATTTTTATAGTGAATTAAAATTCATCATAAAAAATACATAATATTATTGAAATATATAATAAATTCGTTGTTTTAATTTTTTTGAAAATTATACCGCATGATAGAAAAGTTTAATCTAAATCGTAAAAATATCAGTTATCACTATTATATTTATAAAATATCTTTTTATAACTTGTTTGAATTGAAAGTAAATAAAATGATACTATTTTATATATTTTAAAAAATAAAAGAACATCTATTTCTACATTTATTTATTTATTATATATTTTATTAAACTAAAATATTTGACACAAATCCTTTGAATAAACAATTCGTTATTATTATTTTTTAAATAAATTAATATACGTTGATATGCGTATATACATATGCGTCAGATGAGAAAATGGATGTGTATGGTTGGATGATGGTGAGAAAATGATGCTACACCTAAAGAGTATAAAATACATATTATACTTATATATGTATGTACAAATCAATTTACAAATTGAGATTAAAAAATGAACAATTAAAGATAATTCTAATTTTATATATGTATTCGTCGAATTGTGTGTTGAATTTCTAATGATATATTTATAATTTTATAACAAGTTGCATAATTACATTACTTATGAATAATATTTTCGAAAACAATATTTTTTGTTTAATACCATATCATTTTCCGTAAAAAATTAATCCACACTTTATTTTGGATTAAACTAAATTTAAAAATTCAATCAATAAAATTAAAGCACAAATAGTTTTTATCTCTCGTATTAAATGTATTTTTCCGAACTAATTAATTTTTTAACTTTAAAAATTTAATTTTAAAACCTGAACATATAATTTTTAACCATTAAAAACTATAAATTTGTCATTTTGAATACCAAGAAAGATGTACGGTCTAATGAGGCTACTATGAAATATTTACTCATGGGTGGGGCAATAGAAAAGTTTAATCTAAATCGTAAAAATATCAGTTATCACTATTATATTTATAAAATATCTTTTTATAACTTGTTTGAATTGAAAGTAAATAAAATGATACTATTTTATATATTTTAAAAAATAAAAGAACATCTATTTCTACATTTATTTATTTATTATATATTTTATTAAACTAAAACATTTGACACAAATCCTTTGAATAAACAATTCGTTATTATTATTTTTTAAATAAATTAATATACATTGATATGCGTATATACATATGCGTCAGATGAGAAAATGGATGTGTATGGTTGGATGATGGTGAGAAAATGATGCTACACCTAAAGAGTATAAAATACATATTATACTTATATATGTATGTACAAATCAATTTACAAATTGAGATTAAAAAATGAACAATTAAAGATAATTCTAATTTTATATATGTATTCGTCGAATTGTGTGTTGAATTTCTAATGATATATTTATAATTTTATAACAAGTTGCATAATTACATTACTTATGAATAATATTTTCGAAAACAATATTTTTTGTTTAATACCATATCATTTTCCGTAAAAAATTAATCCACACTTTATTTTGGATTAAACTAAATTTAAAAATTCAATCAATAAAATTAAAGCACAAATAGTTTTTATCTCTCGTATTAAATGTATTTTTCCGAACTAATTAATTTTTTAACTTTAAAAATTTAATTTTAAAACCTGAACATATAATTTTTAACCATTAAAAACTATAAATTTGTCATTTTGAATCAATCAACAATAAATCTAGATAAAAAGACTCATATTCAATTTTGTATTGTTCGTGTCATTTATTGTTTTGTTTATGGATTATTGTGTTAATATTTGTGTTCGATTACGGGCATTAATATTTTGTGTTTACTACTCGAAATTTGGAAATTCCAAACGGAATTTGTGGATTGAACAGTCTATTCTTAAATTTTCGGACGAATTAAGGATGGATTAAGGACGAAAAATAAATTTGTCCGCAAATTTGCGAACCGAACAGCGATCCCTGAGTCGGTCGTGATTGCGGACGGATTTGAGACGGATACATAAGACGTTGCAGATTAGAGACTGTATCCAAGGACGTCCGCAATTTGCGGACGGCAACAGTGTTCGTCCGTAAATTTATGGATGTCAACAAAGTTTGTCCGCAAATGTTAAGGACGACAACAGTGCTCGTCCATAAATTATAAGGACGGTTTAGGATGTAGGGACGTATTCGGACGGTTCGTCAAAAAATATTTATCTTAGTCCGTAATTTGTCCTTAATCAGTCCATAAATTATCTATTAACCCCCTCCCCATTTCATATGTTTCTCACACACAATTTTCATATATTTCCCTTTATATCTTGTTATCGTTTCTAATTAAAATGACATCATTGTCGAGATCGAATATTTTCGTTTCTGGACAGTGGATGTATAAAAAAATTGATCCAGCAACTCAAGGTGTATCGAAGTATTTTATAGAAGGTGTTACACAGTTTATGACGATGGCGACAAATCAACAAGTTTATAAAAAAACCGATAAGTTGATTTTTCCATACATCAAATGCAAAAATAAAAAATTCGTTAATAAGAGAACCGTTTAGAATCATCTTTATTTAAAAAGGTTTACTCCGAATTATTTCATTTGGTTATCTCATGGAGAGAATTTTGCACCACGACCTAGTAATGTTGTGGAAAATTTTATTGTACAACATGAAGTGTTTGAGACTTCTCAAGGTGTAGAAATAAACTCTTATGTGGAAATGGTGCAAAATGCATTCGTTGAAAGAAACTAATGTGAAAATATTGAAGAATATCTGAATGAAGAAGCGAAAAGTTTGTTTGAAATATTAGAAAGTATTAGACATCCACTTTATGATGGTTGTAGAAGTGGTCTTTCACAGTTGTCTCTCTTTGCACGTTTGATGAATTTGAAGACTGAAATTAATCTTTCTGAGATTGCATGGATTCTATATCGCAATTAGTAATAGATTATTTGCCTGAAGATAATGATGCATTTGAGTCATATTATGAAACAAAGAAGATTATGAGATCATTGGGTTTATTACCATATCAAAATATTGATGTTTGCCAAGACAATTGTATGATTTTTTGAAATCGTAAATTTTGCTCTCGAGAGATTGAAATTTTTTTATGATGGATCATACTCTCCAACTTTGTTAATTGGATTCGAGTACTTGTATGTTAAAATTGTGTGAATCGTTTATGAATGTCCACGTAATGATCATGATAAGGCTCGAAGATATGAAGAATATGTAAAATATTACAATAACATGATTATTTATAACATATTTGCAATACATAAATTAAATAAATGTTCACTATCTAAATTTCAATATTGTCGGGTTGATTTGGGGTGCGGAAGCGTGTTTTATCAACCCGAATATGAGATCTAGTCATGTTTAATGATGAGTTTTTTGGGGTTTCAACGACGAACAAATATAGAAACGATTTCGTAATACCTTTCGCGTTGAACGTGTGATTGTCGGATGTGGTAGACTTGATAGCGCAAGCCCTCTACGCGTATCCACGCCGAGATCGGATCTGCCTTCCAACCGTTGGTGCAGAATTCGAGAAGAACGAAAAACTGTTTTTCGTTCTTCGTTTCTTTTCTTTTGATGTCTAGGATTTTGATTTTGCAATTGCGTAAAACGATAACAAAAACTCGTTTTTCGTTTCTTATATACTTATTAAACTTTTTAATAATTACAACTTAAACATTCAACTATTGAAATATTACATAATAGGCATAATACTTTCAAGTATATGTAGTTTACAGGAAACCTCTTATTAGTCCGATCAACCTTCTAGTCACCATCGACTTACCCTTAATTGTCATATTAGTCCATGTAAAATAATGAAGATGTTGTTATCCATTTTACCTATATTAACGAAGACAAAAATCATAAAAGATAGATGGAAACTAGAGACATATACGATGTGACGAAGATGTTAGCGATGGTAGAAATTCAAACATAAATTTAATACATAAACTCTCAATATAAATTCAATAAGTATATCAACTCATAATTGATATAAATATAATTCACAAATATTATCTTAATTTCATCATAAGAAAATTAATTTAGAAACGAGAAATTTTTTTATCTTTGTTCCATCGTTGATCGTTTTAAATTGATAAATTTATGTTAATATGGTTAGAAACCTCAACTTTTAAGTTATAAAGTTGAGTTTTTATGTTGTTGATACGAATAGATATTTTTAACGTTCAACGAAATAGAATTTTGTTTTGTAATCGTAAAATAGTTTGATCTAATAGAATGAAGAACGGATTTTGAAGTAAACCAAAGGGCAAACCGGTCTATTACCTCTCGAATCTGACTCAATTTTGACCTGAATTTGACCCCAAATTAACTCGAATTTTACCTAATTTTGATCTCAATTTAACATGAAATTTTACTTAATTTTAACCTGAATATCAACACTAAATCAAGTTAATTATTCCATTTTATTTGATTTCGAATCAATATTGAGTATGATTTTGTTAATTATATCAAAATTGGATCCAATCGAATTAATTGATTTGCCCCAATTTGACCCGAATCCAGTCTAATTTTGACCCAAATTGTGACTCAAATTTTGACTCGAGTTTAACCCGAATTTGTACTTATTTTTATCCGATTTACTTTTAAATGTTATATTTTAGTAAATTATATGTGAATTTACTACACACGTAAACAATACATGTTGATTTTTAGATAATTTCATCATAATCAAGTTACTTATTCGATTTAATTAATTTCGAATCAAAATTGAGCACGATTTTGTTAATTGTATCAAAAATCGGATCAAATCGAGTTAATTAGACTGTTTGATTGATTTTAAGTAAAACACCGTACTCAATTTTACTCAAACCCAATTAATTCGAATAAAAAGATTAAATTGAATAATTAACTTTATTTATTGTTAAAATTCGGATTACAATTAAATAAAAATTCAGGTCAAAATTAAGTACAAATTCAGGTTAAAATCGAGTCAAAATGGAGTCAAAATTAGGTTAAATTTAGGTCAAAATTGGGTAAATTTTGTAGTTTCCACCCAAAAACCTTGAGAAAGAAAACTGAAACAGAGAAAAAAAGAGTAGAGGAAGAAGAAGAACTTTTTATGTCGATTTTGTATACTCGGCTCTTCTCTTATTATCATTATTTATATTAAAAAATAAAAGTGGTGTCCTACTTATACTCCTCCACGTGAAGCATTTATGGGAAGTGACAAATGACTCGGTTGTGCTTTTGAACAGATCAAAGCACTTATGACTAAAATAAAAAAATAAAAACAAAAGCTTATAATGGTTATTTTGTCAACAGATCACCCCCTAACCATGATATATCGTCTTGATTTCTATTAATCACAACTTTTTCCTGAGTTCAATGAATTTCAATCGACCAAGAACTTTTGTTAATAGATCTGCAAGTTGTTCTCCAGTGTCTACGTGATCAATGTCAATATTTCCTTCTTCGATACATCCACGTATAAAGTGATACTTTGTATTAATGTGTTTGCTTCGATAGTGCATCACCAAATTTTTAGAGAGAGCCTTGCCGACTTATTATCAACCAGCATCTTGACTAGTTTCGGCTTCATTCCTGTTAGCTCTCCTATGAGACGACTTAACCAAATAGTTTGACATGCGGTCGTGGCTGCCGCAATATACTCAGACTCACAACACGAGAGTGTCACAATTTTATGTTTTTAAGAAGCCCAAGAAATCAAACTTGTACCGAGAAAGAATGCCATACCTGAGGTACTCTTCGGATCATCTGTGTCTCCGGCTAAGTCACTATCGTTGTAACTGACCAATTCAAGTGATAGATTCTCATGTTTTTGTATCGACATCCACAAAGAGTTGTTCCTTTCACGTACCGTAGGATATGTTTCACAGCTTTCATGTGATGTGTAGTCGGCCTCTCCATGTATCGGCTGACAATGCCCACGGCATATGCTATGTCTGGCCTCGTGTTCACAAGATATCGCAGACTTCCGATGATGTTGCGATACTTTGTGGCATCGACCGCAACACTGTCATCTTCTCTGCTTAGTTTTAATCTATGCTCCATTGGCATTGAGCTAGGATTGCAATATGCCATCCCAGAAGACTCCAGAATCTTCTTTGACTCTGACATAGCGTGATATCGTCTTTCCTTGTCGTCCCTCAATACCCAAATAGTAGCTCAACAAACCTAGATCGCTCATGCTGAAAAGATTTTGCATATAGTCTTTAAATTTGTTGATGTCACCGTTGCTTGAACCTGTGATGATAAGATCATCTACGTACTCCCCACAAGCAAGATCTCATCTCCTTTTGCCCGTCGATATACAATATGTTCTAGTGGGCTTTTTTTCAAAACCAAGCGATGCCAATGTGTTGTCCAGCTTCATGTTCCAGGCTCGTGGTGCTTGTCGTAACCTATACAACGCCTTGTGCAATCGTAAGACTCCGTTTTTGTTCTTATCATCGACATACCCAGGTGGTTTTTGAACATAAACCTCTTCAGCAAATTCGCCATTCAAAAATGCGGACTTTATGTCCATATGGTGGATTTGCCACCCATTATGTGCCGCTAGTGCTATTAGGATTCTCACTGTTTCCATGCGCACCACCGGTGTGAAGATCTCGTCATAGTCTACACCTTGACGTTGGACGTATCCTTTTGCAACCAACCTTTCTTTATGCTTCAAAATATTTTCGTGTGGATCTGTCTTCACCTTAAACACCCATTTAAGTCCGATAGCACGATGGTTTGAAGGGATCTCGGCATATTCCCAAGTCTCGTTATCACGAATAGATTTCATCTCTTCATCCATGGCCTTTTTCCAAGCGTTATCCGCTAATGCTTCCTCAATGTTCCCAGGCTCCTCAGCAAAAATTAAGCACATGTTGTTGTCATTGCCACCTTCTTGGTCACTTTCTAGGCCAGCAATTGTAACGGGTGTCGTTGTATCATAAAGTTCTGACATCGTACGGTATCGAAGCTTGTTACCATCTGTGTCATGCGTTCCATCTATTGGCGGTGTTGCTCATTCTACTGTTCCATCATATGATGCTGTGGATTAAATTGTTGGTACCACATGTGTGTCTTCACCAATGTTTATTGTCTCATCACCTGTAACAAATACGTCAGCGTAACTCATGATAAATTTGTTGTTGGTGTATTCATTTGTCGTGGTCCAATCCCATGGCTTCTCTTTCTCGAACACCACATCACGGGTCACATGAAGCTTGCGCGTCACTGGGTCATAAACATGATAAGAGTTTGATCCTTCTTCATAACCGACAAGACCATGGGAATAGATCTATCAAAAAGCTTGTCAATACCTGGACCGATTTTCTTTACATGTGATGTGCAACCAAAAGTACGAAGGTAACCGACATTGGGTTTCCTCCTGAACCATCCCTCGTACGGTGTCTTGCCGTCTCGTCTTCACTGCTTCTCTTCCAAACATAGATGGCATTTCTATGTTCTTTAACATGTTGCGAGCCATCTCGATGAATGTTTGGTTTCGTTGTTCGACCATACCATTTTATTACGGTGAATATGGTGTCGTGGTATACCTTTTGATTCCCATCTCATTGCAGTAGTTATTGAATTTAATCGAAATGAACTCACCACCCCCGTCCGTTTGAAAAGCCTTAAGCTTAGCGTCGATCTCATTATCAGCAATGGCCTTGATTTTCTTGAAGAACGTGAAAGCCTCATCCTTTGACCTTGGTACCTCAAGCCACATATATCTACTATGATCACCAATGATTAGCAAAAAAATAGTGCGTTCCGCCTGGTGTAGCCGGAGTGATTGGCCTGCAAAGGTCACCGTGAATAAGCTTTAGTCGTCGTTCTGCACGGTACCTCATGGCATGTAGAAATGGGATTCTGTGTTGCTTGTCGACTGCACATGCATCACAGAACTACTCCACACGATTGATTTTTGGCATACCAATCACCATGTCTTTCGCCGTTAGGTCATGCAACCCACATAAGTTTAGGTGACCATAGCGTGCATGCCATCTCCATGCTACATCATCAATTTTTGTCGTCAAACATATGGGCGAAGTCGAGTTCATAGTGAGAACGTATAACCTTTTTTAGATCGTGGTACACGAGCTAGCAGTAGACGTTCTCGGTCGAAGATGTTTAGAGTACCGTCTTCTATCACGATCTTGCATCTGTTTTCTTCCATCTGTCCAATGCTGATTATGTTACTACGTAATTGAGGTATAAAGTATACCTTGGTTAGTATCGATTGGCATGATTTTTGTCTTCAAATAACACTGAGCATTTTCCGCGTATGTCTACACGTGAGCCATCTCCAAATTTGACACTTCCATGTATTGTTTCATCGAGGGAGACAAACCAACTCTTGTCCCCCGTCATGTGGTTACTGGCTCCAGTGTCTAGGGACCAGCCGTCGTTGCAATTCTCTTTCGAGAATAGCTTTTCTTCGTTGAGAAATACTTTCTCTATCAAAATAGGACTCATTTGATCAACTTTATAATGGCGTGCCAGCAGAAGTGCTGGTGTGTCATCTTCCACGATCAGATTTGTCGTCTTTTTACGTTGACGAAGAGGCTTAGTTCAATGCTTGGAAATGTGCCCGTAGAGGTTGCAGTTGTAACACTTCGTCTTGGACATGTCACGACTATACGTGGATGACATAGCTTCCTTGACATCGTGGTTTCCATTGCGATGCTTATCTCTGGTGTCACCCCAGTTCGAATAATTTCCTCCTTACTCCTTCCTTTTTTGTCGCGCCATCCATTTCTCCTCCGTGAGAAGTAAGCGAGAGCTACCATCGTGTGTGACATCCTTCTGTTCAAGGCGTTCTTCAACCGCCTTAAGTCGTTCAATGAGCTCTTCAATGGACATCTTCTTCAAATCTATTAAGGTTTCGATGGACATAGCTATCTGTTTGAACTCGCGAGGAACAACACGCAGAAATTTTCGGACAACCTTTTCATCTCCTAAAGAATAGATAGTTTGCTTACTAGAGCTATGAGACGCATAGCAAAATTGTCGATTGTCTCCCCATCTTTGAACTTCATTGCCTCGAACTCGCTGAGTAGAGTCTGAGCATTTGCCTCTTGTACACGGTCTGCTCCCATTCTCATCATTTTCAACGCATCCCATGCCTCTTTGGCTGAATCTTTCTCAGTCAATGTGCCAAGCATTTCTGGTGGAACTGCACGCAATATCGCAGCGAGAGCTAGTCGATCATCTCGGTACTCCACTTTTTCATGCCCTGGTTCAATCGCAGACCAGAACCCTAGTGCTTGCAGGTTCACCCGCATCAACATTGACAAGTCGTCGTAGTTCGAGCGCGTCAAATGGTGTAGACCATTGTGCCACCCATATCCTTCACCACCCGTTGCACCACGATTTCACAACCAACCTCGTCACTGTTGCCAGACCGGTTGCCTTACTCGTTGTCAGACATAGTCTTACCAATGGGTGATTTCAGATGCTGCGAACTCTCGGTCATGTTGATAGTGTGGCTCTAATACCAAATGTAGTTTCCATCCAAAAACCTTGAGAAATAAAACTGAAATAGAGAAAAAAGAGCAGAAGGAGAAGAAGAACTTTTTGTATCGATTTTGTATACTCAGCTCTTCTCTTATTATCATTATTTATATTAAAAAAACAAAAGTGGTATCCTACTTATATTCCTCTACGTGAAGCATTTATGGGAAGTGACAAATGACTGAATTGTGCTTTTGAACATATTAAAGCACTTATGACTAAAAAAAAACTTATTATGGTTATTTTGTTAACAAAATTCGGGTCAAAATTGGATCAAAATTGTATAATTAATATAGAGATTTTAGATAGATTTTTTATAGTTAAAGGGAGAATCGGATGAAACCTAAAACTCGAAAAAAAAAATCAGACGAGAATCAAGATTAGGAGGGAAAGAAAACTAAAACAATATTTTTAAAAAGAGAAATAGGTTGTTTTTGCTAGACCAAACGAAGTGCAAATCGAAGAATGTTCTAAAACGGATGGATAAAAGGGCATTGTCTTATTTAAATTGACCAACATAAACCCATTTTTATATGAGCCTAAAAATGATCCATAGATTGGCCCATCTTTAAAATAGACAAAGCCCAATTACAATGTATAATCGGTCTATATATCGAAATATAAACATATATTATTTATCCAAATTATAATGAAACCAATCCTAAGTTGAATATTTAATATGTGCAAAACTTTGTAATATTTCACTTCTATCATATCGTTTCAAATAAATCTTTGAAATTAGTATCATTTTTTTTTTACAATTTCAGATGCACACTTTCATATGTATATCTCGGAAATACGTACTTTTGCAGAAAGCTGACCAAAATTTTTTAGTGTGAGATTATAATTATTTAAATAGAAAAACCAATATTTTTATAAATCCAATATAATTGTTACCCAAAAAAATTTCTGAGTATATTGTTGAATATCAAAACCTGATTTAAATTGAAACTTTATAAAAAGGTACGAGTTTTTAATATAATTATTTTAATATTTAAACATGTACGTTTTATAATATTTAAATATGGAGTAAAGATACATTGTGTATCTTTTTATATCCGTTTAAACTAATTTATTTAAGATGATTTCATAAGTTTTGTTTTTCAACAGTATATGATATATAAATTTTAAGTTATTGAAAAAAAAATGTGGTAAGCGCTTTTTAACTTTTATGTGTAAATTATATAAAAAAAATTATGCGCCTGTACATAATAGCCCATTGCAATTTCGTATAAATAAATGAATTATGTTGTATAACATCATCGGGATAAATAAATGAATTATGTTGTATAACATCATCGGGAGAGAATATCAAAAATACCCTTTTAGGACTAAAACACTTCAAAACTATCCTCTTAAATCTGATAGAAAAAAAAATTGGAGAAAAGATATATGTGCATTTAATGAAAAACATATACAAAGGAGAGAAAGGCAAATATGAGAAGAGGGAAAACGAAAATTGAGAGGAGGAAAACAAAGTAGAGAGCTATTTCCTTTCATTTTCGAGTGTTTTCCTTCTATTTTCGAACGATTTTCTTCAATT
>CM071866.1:1748987-1767077 GCA_036759665.1 Gynandropsis gynandra | reverse complement strand
ATAATTTACATTTTAGTCCTTAAATTAGGGTTAAAACTGTTATAATTTACATTTTAGTCCTTAAATTTTAAATATAATAACTATTTCTTTATATATTTTATATTTGATCTGAAAATCAATTATAATAATGTTTTTAATTTGTAATTTGATCCTTAAAATTAATTTTATTATATATATTAAATAAATTATCTATTTAATACTTACAGATACAAATATTTACGAATAATTGACTATACTATTTGTATTTGTATTTGTCGAATATCTACACCTCGGTATTTGTATTTGTATTTGTTCTTACGGATATTTGCTTTTTCGGATCGAATACGGTTCGAATACGAATCGGATACGAATACTTCGAATATTTTGTCTAGCCCTAATCTTATGCATATATATATATATATAGTCATGAGAAGTATTCTATATTTTGCGTAGAAAACATAAAAAATGAAAATAAATCACGATATAAGCATGATCATTATTAAAGGGTGACATTGTCGTCTTCATTTTCATCATCATCGTCGATAACCATATTTGCGGAAGCTAAATGAACATCAAAACTCAATAAATTTTTTTATTGAGTAAAAATTGTGTTTATTTTTTATTACCATATGTATGTCCTATATAAATCAATAATTTTTTTTATTGAACAAAAATTGTGTTTAGTTTTTATTATCTTATGTATGTCTTATATAAACTTTAAAATTTAAACTGAAATTTGAATATCTCTACATATAAAAGATATTAACAAGATACTAATATCTCCAATATATTAACAAACTTTTAAGATTTTTAAGATATTATCAAACTTTTATATTTCTAAAATATTAAAATTTATAATTTTGAATTCATTATTTTATCTCCTAATATCAACAAACTAAAAATATCTCTAGATTGTTAATAAATTTCTAACATCACTAAAATATTAACATTTCAGGAGATATTATAGTATCTCATATTGAGATTGATAAATATTTTACAACACATTATTAAATTAATGATTAATTAATACGTAAATTATAATATAGATAATAAAACGTTATTGGGTACTAGTTCTGTGATCTGATTTTCGCATTAAATGATTCTGAGCAGACACATCGTAGACATTACAACATCTAAAACAGGTCTATAAACCTAAATCCTACACACTTAGATATATTTAATAGATTTATGGATGATTTATTAAAGTATTTAATTCATATAAACAATAAAATAAAATGAAATGAAATTAAAATTAATATTTCTGAATTATACAGAGGTAGACCACGTAAGACTACTGTAATGGTCTGACGAGGCACGAGTTACAGAAAAACGCACGCGCCATAACTTGACGTTAACTATTCGTGCTCCGAGATTATCCATGCGACGTCGTTTTTCTCATCACTTCTCTTTTTTTTTCCATCAAATTTACAATGTTATTTTTAAAAGGTTTTTTCTTTGAAAACTTTACTTTATATTTGTTTTATTAACGATAGATTGACAGGTTGTTCAATAAATTATATATCTATAGGATGAGAGAAAATTACACATATATTTCTTAAAAGGTCGAATATGGATAAAATATGTTTTTACATATATATTTTGGTAAAAACCGTTCTTTTAAATATTTTTAGTTTTCTAAAACTCATTGAGGTTTGAAAAAACATAAGATAACAATAAATTTGAAAAAAAAATAAAAATATTCAAAAATTCCATCATATATAAATGTATGAATCATTAAGATTTTAGTAAACCACTTATTTCTCATCTACAACAATTTACGATGAACAATTAAAATACAATAGTAAATAAGAGAATAAATATTTTATATAATATTGTATTTTGGCTAAATATAAGATATTGAAGAATATTTTATTACATGTTAGAGTATTCAAAGATTCCAATAATTTTGAAAAAAATGTAGAAGATAAATTCGAGTTATATATATATATAATAATGGGATTTATTTTATATATTTTCTTATCATATTTGTTTTCCAAATTTTGCTATTTATTCATGGAAAAACAAAAATGTAATGATTAATATGTAGATGATAATAATATCATAAAAATTATAGATAAATTTAGTAGATGATACATATTATAGTTCAATAATCGAAAAATGGATTAAAATTATACAACAAAATAAATATTGTAATTCTTTTAATGAGATTTATAAAACAAAAATAAGAGAGTCTTAATCTATGTGACCGTTCAGACATAATTGGTGTGTCATCGACAAATCTCGTTACTCTTTCTTGTTTTTCCACCTTATGACATTTTTCACTTCCACAAGTAATTGGAACAGACTCTCACAAGTTTACACGTGTCATGTTTTTATCACGCCACGTGTCACAAAACCTTCCTTGTGTATATATATATATATATGAGTGTATGTTAGTTAAACGAGAAGCCTACTTGTAGATGTAGACATGTCCCAAGAAAATTGATATAATTATAAAAACAAAGAAAGAGACATTTAAATTTTAATGAAGGAGGAAAGAAAGGGAAAGGGCAACGGTCATGCATGACTACAAGACCAACTCTTAAAATCGAATAATATAAAATTATGAATGTGATTAAATGATTAATACGTAATTAAGAAATAAATAACAAAGAAAAAAGTGGGGCAGAGGGAAGACAAGAACGGGACAGTGGCATAAATCAGACTGGCAAAGGTGCCGGGTGGGCAGGTTATCCTCCTTGGACACTCCCCATGTGTTGTCACTTACACTTCTTCTCCTCTTCTTTTTTTATTTTTATTTTTATTTTTTATTTTTTATTCCATAATTATTATTTTCAGTTATTATTCTTACAGTGTTATATTCTTTTAAAATTTGAGAAAATACATTCTTTTAATTTACAAAAAAAAATTGTCAAAACCAGATTCATATGCTAAAATTTTGTTATTTGATAGTGGTAATACTAGTTATAAGAGGTTATATATTAATCTTTATTGGGTAGTATGAGTTGTAATATTTTTAATCTATAAGTTTGAAAAATTAATATACAAATTTTATTAAGCTAAAATTTGTTAGCTGCCTTGGTTATAGGAGTAAGGTTATATGAGTGTAATTGGTAAATTATTTTGTACCGTTATTATTGTTAGATTATATTCTATAAGTTTGAGAAAATATATTTCTTTTAATATACAAAAAAAATCAAGCCCAAATCATTAGCTAAAATTTTAGTTAATATTTCTTTGGTTAAAATTACATTATTGTTTTATTGGGTAGTATATTATGATTAATATATAACAAGCATTTTATCAAATCCGCTTCATTAATCCAAAATTTTATTAGTTTTATGAGTTATAAAAAGGTTATATTAATTTATTATTCTTAGATTCTATATTCTATGCGCTTGAGAAAAGTATGTTCTTTTATATATACAACACCCGCATCATTGAGCTAAAATTTTGTTTACTAAATGGGTTATATGAGTCTATATCGGCTCATATTTGGTAATTACATTTTGGAGTTATTATACAATAAGTTTGAGAAAATATATCTGAAATCTTGTAGAAGATGACTAATAAGTAAATAATCGATCGGACAAGAAGGTATCAAACAGTATATGTTTATTTACTTTTTTCCATGATCGCTCCTGATACGCTCAATGCAACCTTTGGTATTTTTCAATTGCAGATATAGAAAGTGAAATAGCTCAAATGTTTCTGATTTTTCTCGCAAAAACTTCACCCAAGTGTATCTAGAGAAATCGTCTACAACGACAAGGATATATCTTTTTCCTCCGAAACTCTCTGTTCTCATAGGACCCATCAAGTCCATGTGTAGCAACTCCAGAATCTTTTCGGTCTTTACTTCAGGCATTCTTTTGTGGTGAACTTTAATTTGTTTACCTAGCTGACATGGTTTGCAGACTTCAGATTTGTCTATCTTAAGCTTAGGTATACCTCTTACAGCAGCAGAGTCTGACAGTTTCACCAAAGATCTGTAGTTCACATGTCCTAGACGCTGATGCCACAATGATAGTGTATCATCTGTTGCTTTGAAACACGCCTTATCTTCAGTCCAAACATAACAGTTGTTTGAAGATCGCGAACCTGTAAGCACACACTTGTTGTCAGAATTCATAACTAAACATTCCTTGTTAGTGAACTTAACCTGGTGATTGCTATCACATAGCTGACTGATGCTGATCAAGTTAGCTGTTAAGCCCGCAACAAATTGAACATTTGTTAGAGTTGGCTGTCCTGGTGATACAAGATCTCCTTTACCGAGAATTCTTCCTTTATTGCCATCTCCAAAAACTACACTTCCTGCATTTTTTATTTCAACAAAGTTTGACAGTAAATCTTTGTTACCTGTCATGTGCCGTGAACATCCACTCTTTTCAACCCAGTATCTATTTAAGTGCACCTAAAACTCTGAACTTTCCTGTTCTTTGTTTCATGCACTGCCCGATACTCCACAGACTTGTTGATCTTCATTTTGAATTTCAGATCAATTTATCTGTCATTCTCACGGCTCAGCAACCACCTCCTGGTCTTCAGCTGCGCCGTTGTGCTGAAAGTCTCCAGCATTGAATCCGGTCGATTCAAATCATTCCTTATTCTTCTCCTTGTTCTTCTAGTTGACTCGTTCCAGCCTTCTTCAATTTAAATTCAAACTCCCTCAATGTTCTCAACCACCTGAAACAATATACATAAAACTCGATCCTATTTTTACTGCATTAACAATATCCTTTTAATATACAACATATTTTTGTTATCAAATCCACATTATAAGCTAAAATTAGTTTTTTTTGTAATATGAGTAATAAGAGATTATATTTATCTTTAATGGTAGCATAAATGGTAGTTATGCTATGGTTGTGTTTGTTTTTTTTATAAAATATGAATTATAAAAGGTTATATTAATTTCTATCCCGTAGCACAATTGGTAATTATTGTTTCGGTTATTATTTTTATATTATAAGCTATGAATTTGATCAAATATATTCCTGTCAATATACAACAAAATATTTTTGTTAATATGAGTAATGAGATATTATATTTATCTTTAATGGGTAGCATAAATGGTAATTATGCTATATTTGTGTTAGTTTTTTTTATATAATATTGAGTTATAAAAGGTTATATTAGTTCCTATCGTGTAGCACAATTGGTAATTATTATTTTCAGTTATTATTCTTATATTATAATCTATAAACTTGATAAAATATATTTGTTTAAATATACAACAAATTTGTCAAAATAGTGTAATTGTCCTAAAATTGTTAGTTTATTTGCAATACGAGTTATTTTATCGGGTAGCATAACAATAATTAGCTCTAACATTTTATAAATTTACATAAGTCACACAATTTAGAAATTTTAATTGAATTCCATAAAATTATCAGAGGATAACGATTGTGGGTGTGAGCGTCTAAAAAAAATTATTTGGCTGGACTTTGATCATTGTATTATTGTACATAGTAAATTATAAATAATTGGATGCAATTATTTTATTTATTATATTTATTTATTTATTTATTTAAATACGTATGTAATTGCATGGGGAAGTCTTCAGGTCCACGTAAGCGCGTGAGAAGAGAATATGACAAGTTACGAACCTCGGTTTCTGCGAAAGAAATAACTTCACTTCTTCCCATGAGAAGACTTTGACTTTTGAGTTTATGTTTTTTCAAATCCATCCACGGTAAAATAAATAAATAAATAAGTATAAAATCATTTTACTTTTTTTTTTCAATCAATCACGCATCAATATTTTATAATTATTTAAAACTTGGTAACTTTTTTTTTTTTACAAAGATAATAATTAACAACAGACCTTGATAGTATCTGTATGTTGTGGTCCATGTTTCACACATTTTAGGAGAGACAAAACCTACTTGAAACGGTCCAAACAATGCATCCATCTATATATTATTTAATCATTGATATATTCATATATTTTTTGAAAAAAAAAACTTTTTCACTTTCTAATTATAAGTCTCATCTGTTTGCTATTTGTTTCTAATTATTAATTAATCATTGGATTTTACTGTCACTTAATAAGCTTTTTCACTTAAAATATTTACTCCATTGTCAGCCTTGGTGAATTATTGAATATTTCATTTAAATTATTATATCCTTTTCATTCCTTACGTAATTAACCGGTGATTAATAATAAGCGGTTAGATGCTTATGTGACGTTGGTTAGTTAATTAAATAACATTTTGCTTCCTATACTAAACTAAATATCTATATTTTTACTTGAACTATGAAATAAATAAAATACTTTTTTAGTTGTTTATTTAATTATATTTTAGTTTGGCATTTATAGTTTTTAAGATTTAAAATTTGTGGCAGACCAATCCTCTTTACGCAATAGACAGACCAAAGCCTTTGGAATGAGCTCGGGAACAAGCTTGAAACATGCCTCAACAACCTCCAATATTTTTCTTAATTTCATTTCATTAAAATGATAATATTTAGAATTCATATATGTTTTGTCCATTTTCAAACTAGGAGTTAAAGAGTTTTGAAACTGTGTTTTTTATTTGTTTAATTTTTAATATTTTTAAATTAAAATTAATGATTCAAGTAGCAAGTTTGCTCACAATATACATAGTTTTCAACCTTTTTTAGTAGTTTTATGCATCAATTTATAAACAAAAAATTATATATTACGATTACTAAATATCGATTATCATAAAGTTATGTGTTTTATATATGATATATAAAAATTATTTGTTTTTTAATTAAATTTTGAAGTTAGTTCCAAACTAATATTTTATTTATTATCATAATTTTATGATAAAAAAATCGGAATAGACAAATTTTAAATTTTAAACAGTTTTGATTGATGAATTGAGGTGGGAATTCCAATCATATTTTGAAAGAAAGTGGCAAAAATAAAACAACAAAGTTTAGTCTTCGTGATCACGACAAAAAAAAATCAAAGATTAATAAAGGAACATAACATAAGCGAAGTGTCACAATCTAAAAGTTAATCACAGTGGTAATTGTGATTAATTAATATGTTGATTGAGAGACGAATTAAGACTGTAGAGGTGGGGGAATGTTGTTGGTCGGCCTTTGCAAAAGCCAAAATTCATTTTCATAGGCCATATATTCCTACCCTTGTAGATAACATTTTTTTTTGGTATTTTTATTTTGTGACATTTCATAACAAATTAAGACCCGCAACATAAATAAATAAATAAATAAATAAAGAAGGCGTGCTGCAAAGTATATAAAAAGGAATTTGGATGTGTGAAAAAATGTCAAACATGGAATATAACCTTTTTTTCATAAGGACACTCTAATTGATAATTAGTTTTGGAGTATTTAAATATGGTAGTGAAATCCTCTCGGGGTCTAAGTAAAATGATTGCGACAGATAAGATAATTTGACTTTTGCTAACATCAGCAAAAAAAATAATCTAAACGATAAATGGAATTTAATCTAAATCCAAAAACCAAATTACTAAATATGCAATATAAAGGAGATAACAATGATGAGAGGATAGGATATTATGTTAAATTTATGTTAGAAATTTGTAAAATATTACGCAGTTTATAATATTTTTTAAGACAGATAGGGTCAGTTATTCATATCTATGAAGACCTAATTTCCAATTTAACATTAGAGGGTAAAAATTACAAAATGGATGAGAATATACAGCTAAACAGCTACCGTCACACGCCAGTCACCAAAAATCTGGCACAACCCACTAACACGTGGCGTTTATCTCGCCCGTTAAAAACTCAGAAGTAGTCAAACGCTGACGTTTTACTCCCACCGCCACCGTGACAAAACGTCGCCGTTTTACGAATCATTTTCCCGCCTGATGGAATCTCCGGCGGCCTCTGCGTTCGAATTAACGCAAAGTTTAAACCTTTGAAGAACGGGTGGACCTTCACCTCCGCCGCCCCACGACGTGACCCGAGCCGCCTGTTTGGGTCCTTGTTCAGCAACCCCGATATCAAATCACGCGCGTGGAGCTCAAACATCGTTGCCGGTGAATCTGTCGGGAAAGTCAACGGCTTCTTCACGATGTTTCTGAGTGTAACGTCGTTGGTCGGAGCCGCGAACGGGGTACGTCCGTACACCATCTCGTAGATGAATACCCCCAGCGCCCACCAATCGACAGCGTTTCCGTGGGACCCACCGGAGGCAACCTCCGGTGCCACGTACTCATGTGTTCCGACGAACGAACCGGATCGAGCGGTGACTGGTTCGGCGACGAAGAGACGGTTGGGTTCGAGGGTCTGTACTTTCTTGGAACGAAGGACTCGGTGGAAGAGACGGGCAAGTTTGGTCAAAGGTCGCGGCGAACGAGAGGAGGAAAGTGAACCTCCCGCGGCGGAGTCCGGGGATGATGACGTGGACTCAACGGCGGCGAGTGAATCCGAGCAAAGGGAGAGATCAAAGTCAGAGAGCATAATGTGTCCGTCGGATCGAACCAAGATATTTTCAGGTTTCAGATCTCTGTAGACTATACCCAGCATGTGTAGATATTCCAGTGCGACGAGAACTTCGGCGGCGTAAAATCTGAGATAAAGGGAAAAATTTCACCCCAATGAATAATTTATTTTATTTTTGGAAAACAATATTTGAAGGTGGAAAAAGACATTTTTGGCGAAATGCAAAGAACTGGAATAGACAGACATGATAAGAACAGCACAGTTCTTGCAGCACAAGCAAACAAAAGATGTACAGAATCAATGCATGCAATATGTACATCAATATAGGGCATTAAATTATCAATTATTATGTATAATTCGTAAAATTATTATCGTTATAATTTCATACCATGTCTGGCCGTTGTTTCCTTTTTAAATAATTTATTTAGATAATCAGAATTTACGGAGAGTGAAATCTGGAATTTGTACCTTGCGGAGGAGAGGGAGAATCTCCGGTGTGGCTGTTTGTGGCGGAGAGTGTGCAAATCTCCACCGGGGCAATACTCCATGACAATACAGGAGAAATGCGAGGCTTCGAACTCCGCGTAGAGAGTCGGTAGAAACGGGTGATCGAGCATCTTCAGAATCTTTTTCTCCATCTCAGACCTGTGAATCTTCTTCTTCATCTCTAACTCCTTCTTGTCCACAACCTTCATCGCGAAATACGACCGGCGATCCTCCTCGCCGCCGGCAAGACGGCACAGGAAGACCGTTCCGATGTCTCCGGCTCCGATCCGCCGCATGAGTCGGAAATCTCGGAATGTCAGGCCGTGCTTCCTCCGCCGGCGGATCTCTGAGTAAGCGAAATCCGATGACCGGTGAGGTTTCAGCGAGATGCAGCTCTCTTCCTCCGCCGATGTTGCAGCACCGGTGGTTGACGGCGGAGTTTCGAAGAATAAGCGGCTGAAACTGCTGCAGCTCTCTGTTCCGCTACTAATCGGTGAGTTCGTCGTCTCAAAACTCAATTCACCATCCGATTCACGCATCATCTTCGAAAATTTGAAGATCCAATAAAGCTCAAACAAATTTTAAAAAGTCAAAAGTTGTAATCTGGAGCAGAGATTGAAATCAAAGGAAGCAGAGTGATCGAGATGCAACAGATTCGCTTTCGACGAACATTCCAATCCTCGCAGGCTTTTCCTCCGCCTTTTTTTTTGAAAAGCTACGAAGTAGAAATTAGGGTTTCTGGATATGTAGCCAGAGAAAATGAAAAAACAAACAGAGAAGTTTCCGTACGATTACTCGGAAAAATATAAAGAGAAAAAAAGACGACGAAGAGAGAGGAGGAAAAAAAATGACGGAGGTGAGATGGGTAGTTGGGGGTATTTATGCGTGGAGGATTGTAAAAAAAAGGGCTGCAACGGTAAAAGTAGTTAACTATGGTTAAAAAGTTGGGTTAAAGTTGAGGGTTAATTGCTACACTTTTCCAACACGTGAGCAGCAGTAACAGAAAAAGAAAACGGAGTGAGAACTCGGTGGATGACGTCAGCGATCATGGCACGTGGAAGTCGGTGTCACGTGTCTGAAAGTTCCTTCTATGAAGTTTGTAAAACCCAAAATTATAAAATTTATTTAAAATTGGGGTCAAAATAATTTTTATAAATAATTTAACAACTTTTAGCGTTGAAATTTAATTAATAAGAAATATATAACCCACTTTTTATTTGAAATGAATTCGCTACTGTATAATTTAGTTATTGCCTCATATTAATACGAAAATGTATGTTTAATATGTACATATATATATATAGTTTTTGTCCTCCGTAAGCATGCAGCATTGTCTATCAATAATTTTTTTAATTTAAATTTGAGGGTTTATATTTTATTACACGTCTATATAAATATCTTTTTTATAATATATACTTGTATAAAAATATATATTTCTGTCAATTAAAATAATTGAGCTTGAATAAATATTAATACAATACAATGTTTGCCAATTTGAATTCTGGTATATTTATATTTGCGGATTCACATGTCAAATAGAATTATACATTAGCATGATAACAAAGTTTTCTCATGAATATTTTTGAATGTTGCAACAAACTTTTATTGAAATGAGTTTTTCTTATTTATTCTAAAGTATAAAAAAATAAAAACACAATCTAAATATAATTAAATAATATTCCTATCAACGCACTGTTTTTAGTATCATAATTTTAAAAATATAATATTTTAAGATTAATAAACAAGATGGATAAATATAAAAATAAAGATACATATATTCGAAGATAGATTAATCTTGCCTAATAAACAATGAAATTTTGCAAAATAAAATAAAAATGAATAGTTTAGAGTGAAAAATAATGTTTGATAAAAAATAATATACAAAATGATTTATATTCAAAAATATTAAAAATATTTTATTATATCATCTTAATATAACCAAATTTATTAGAAATGTTACATCAATATTTTATAGCGTTAAAGGGTTTTATGTGTGAAATTATTTAATTGGGCATGTATAAACCAGTTTACATATCGTGATAAAATAATAGTATACCTTACATCGTATTTGTTTCTAATAACATCTAGTAAATTACATATATTTAATATGACAAATAATTTGCTGAATACATTGTTATATATAAATTAACAAAATTTCAAAAAAGATTACGTATTTATAAAAAAAGGCCCGTTACAAAAAACGGACTCGATGTCGAGGCAGGAATAACGAAAATGCCACTGGTTGAGTAGTGTTCGGATAATACGTTCATTTAATGGCTCATTGAAAATTTACGGGTCAACTATAATTATTTTCTGTAGATTCTTTGAATTTTCAATTTCTTCTATCCCATTTATTTTATTTTTTCTTTTTGCTCCTAATCCTTTAAATCCTTTTTCCTTTTGTCTGAATAATCGAATAAACTCAATCTGATTTATCATATCCATTTGTTATAAATCATGTCACGGTTCATTAAATAAACTAAAAAAAACTTGAGTTCAATTTTATAAAGTGAAATCTGAAAATACGATTATCTCTAAATAATTGGATGGAATCTCGGTTTATTTTCATTCATTGTAACATATCTTTTAACCATAAATTGTGGATATTTATTCAACCAAATTATTTATTTTTATTGGTCAAACAAATCTATTTTTTTCTTTATCTTATTACGATTTTGAAATAGTGAATATTTTTAGAATATTTTTGTTTGAGTTTAAAATTAGAGTTTAAAATTAGAGTTTAAATTTTAATTTGAAATCATTTTATTGGTCAAACAAATTTATTTTTTTCATTATCTTATTACGATTTTGAAATAGTGAATTTTTTTAGAATATTTTTGTTTGAGTTTAAAATTAGAGTTTAAATTTTAATTTGAAATCATTTTATTGGCCAAACAAATTTATTTTTTTCATTATCTTATTACGATTTTGAAATAGTGAATTTTTTTTAGAATATTTTTGTTTGAGTTTAAAATTAGAGTTTAAATTTTAATTTGAAATCAAATTTCAAATTGTTTGTTTAATATTTTCAAAATTAGAATTTAGATCTAATTTTAAGTTTAGTTTAGTTTTTCATAAAAATTAGAGTTTGAGTTAAAATTTTTATAAAAAATTACCAAATATACATTTTACATTATGTTTATAAATCATTTTTATTAATTTCACTTTAAAAATTATAATGATTATAACAATTATTATTAGAACATAAAATCTAATTATGATTAGAACAATTAATAATAATATAATTATTATTATTATTATTAGTAATATGCGACTCAAATTCCGAATCGAAATTTGAAGTTTAGATTTCAAAATAAAATTAATCAAACGAACATAAAATATAATTTTGAGTCTTAATTCCAACTGAACTAAAATTCTAATAAAGTTGACCGCATAATGTTTTATTTGAACAATAAAAAAAAGGTCGAAGTTAGATACCAACTCAAAGAAATGTAAAATGTGTTAGGAGTAAGGAAAACAATATAAAATTATCAAAATTTGTTCCGTGAATCTATAAATATATGATACAAAATATTAATTATATCTTATTATATTTTCAAATTTTATCTTTAACAAATATTCACATAAATCGAAATCTAAATAAAAATGTAAAATTCAACTTTTTATATTGAGCATGTAAAAGATGTTTTTTTTTCTACCTCACATGAGAACAAGTTTTTTTACTAATTAACTTTAGATAAAATATATATATAACTTTTTTTTACATATAAAAAACGTGTAATAGAAAACGAATGGAATATAGAGGAGAAACGTAGCTAAATTTTTATGCATAAGTTTTAAAATTTTTTAATATATTTTTCCCCTGGCCCTTTTATCTTTAAACAGTAAGCATATTCATAGAGATATGCTGTTTTATTGATGTTATATTTTTTCATATATATGGTCTCTCGTAATAAATACACTTAAACGACGTTGCTTTATTTTTTTCGCGGTCTTAAACATATATTAAAAAAACACTTTTCGAAAATACCAAAATATACTTTAAAATAATGATAAAAGTTTCTCTAAAACAAATATTTAGTTTGATATGATTTTGTTTACTGCTATGTTATATCATAGAAATTATTCATTTTGACATAATTATTTACTATAATTCTATCGCTAAATGTATATAACTTCTAAATGTCGAAATTAACCAATTAACATCCAAATGATTTCAAAGAGTATATTTATTAGATGATTTTTTTTTAAAGAGAGTTTATGAGTTTAAATTCGAGAATATATATATTATATTTTTAATCTACTTCAATTTACGTTTAATTACACTTAAAATGTGGAAAAATGTTTGGCAATAGAGGGACAAAGTAGTAATTGTGCGGCTTCAGCTTGTGGTTTTGATTACTCTGTTCTTTAACCGGCTGTTTGGCCCAAAGTTTAACTTTATCCTTACCCCGTTCTGCACTGCAAAAAATGCTGTCTTTTGCACTCATTCTTGTGGGGTCCATCTTCTTGTACGGATTGGGTCCCACTTCGTACGTTGTAGTTTCTTCTTCATGGTTTTTTTTCACCATCATATCCAAAAATTTAATTTAAACTCATTTAATAAAGATTACATTAAAGTTTAAAATATTTAAACGCTGATTATTATTATTATTATTATTATTATTATTGTGGTATTACCTATATTGATGAAGATTTGTGACATTTAGTGATCAGAACCGTTAATATACATAATAGTTTTTGGTGTTTTGTTAAATACCAAATTATAATTGTGTAGATCCAAATATTAAACATTATCCAATAACATGTATAATGCAAATAGTGAAATAAATAAAAACCGAGTTCTTCAAATAATGTTCAACATATAAGTTAGTTTTGTTATTATTTGATCTATCAAACGTTTGTTTTATCGATATCATTGAGAAATTTTAGTTGAATTTTAGAAAATCAATCAATAATTTATGCTATAAAAGTTTAATTCAACATAAATTCGTAACCATAATTTTTAAAAAAACATAAAAATTCTATAAAACTCCTCGTATTCATATACCATACGTAAGATTCAATTTCACACCTAACATTATAAGATCATTTCCTTTGTATCGTTTATAGTTGTAAATGCATATTAGTTTTTTAAAAATTTAATTTGTATTTTTGAAACAACTTCACATTATAACGTTTTTATATAAATTGAAAAAACCTAATCATTCAAAACGTTCTTAAATAGTGTTAAAAAAACGTTTTAGACGTTTATTTAGGCGTTGAATTCTTTGACCGTTCGATTAATCTCTAAGTAATTTTCTTTTTTAAAAATGACGTCAAAACAATATCGTTTTGATATTTAATGAAAAAACTAAAAATGATGTTCATCCATTATCTTTTATCTATTTTGCTTTCACCATTCATTTGTTTTGTTCTATCTATTGTATCATAATTGTTTATTGTCTTCATATGAGTCTCTCGTTTTCGCCTTTATCTCTCATCCCCATATTTGCATTCATCCTCGTTTTTTATCTTCCGTCATCAATCGTGTGTTGTCATCGTCTTCATCTTTTGTCATCGCCTTCATTTTTCCTATTCGTCTTTGTTTCATCTCCACTCTTAGCTTCATTTCACGTATTCGTCATCGCCTTCGTCTCTCGTATTAACATTGTCATACTCGATGCCCATTTTGATATTCTTGTTTTTTATAAAATTTAGTACTTATAAATATTTGAATTAAATAATTTTATTACATAAAAATAATATATATATATATCTATCTCGTCCCACACCCTCTAAATACTCTGGACTAGACGTCGAATATCCGTCCGTCTAGCATTTTAACATTTTTTAAACTTGCCCATAGGTAAATACGTGATGAAAAATATAGTGGTAAAATAAAATGTCTTTCTCAAAGTTATATCTTTTAGTAACACAAAATTTGTTTTCTAAATTGATGTTTCCCCGGACATTAAAGTTTATGTATTATTGTACTAACACTTTTCTCTCAGACCTAATTTTCTTCAATTATTTTTTATATTTTTAAAGATCATTAGATATATCATATATACTTATAGCTATCTATTATCTAATAATGTTAATATATTTTTCATCTTTTATCTTTTTTTATAGACACTATAAAGGGAATAGAAGCATATTTAGATCATTAATCAAAATAACATTATATATATAATAATATGTATAATGTAAGTGTTGTAATCTTATTTATATATATCAAAATTAATGAGTTAAGATATATTCTAGTGGTAGACCCGAAAACAATTGAGATACTGTATTAAATTGTATTTATTGCGGTGGTAATAAAATCGAACCAAACGCTGACAATTACAGTTTGTTCAATACATATAAAACAAACAAAAAAAATCCACATAATTAATTATACTATTATTTTGTTAAAGACAAATTCTTACAAATAAATAAAAACGGTCTACTAATGAGAATATTAACGCATATAAGCATGATGACAGGCGGCAACATTTAGGCAATTGTAGGTCCCACTAGCGGATGTGACACTTAGTTGAATAATATAAGGTGTTTTAAAATAAATATTTCAATTAAATAAAAAATAGGTTTTAAAATAAAATATCTGAATATTATATATAATATATAATTTATGTTTTAATTAATATTAAATAACATTTAACTTCACATCCAAATTTAATCTTGTAACGATTACTTTATAATCTAAATTTAATATTAAAAGATTCAATTAAAACAAAGTATATTTTGATATCAAATGGATATAAATTTGATTTTAATTCAATAAAAAAGTTTAAGTTTTTAATAATTGTCCAATATGGATCTATAATTTATATTTTTATTAATAGACAACAATATAACATAAACACTATTGTTTAACATATAATTCAACTAGTTAGATTGGTTTCATATCAAACTATATATATATATATATTAAAGTGCCTAAATTTTATGAAATGCCAATATTAGCTCATGAAATCATGATTAGATTAAAAATAGTAAAAAACAGTTGAAAACAAGGATCAAGCCCTGTAAATATGGTAGCCAAACTATAGCATGAACAAATATACACACATTCAAATGTTTATTTATATACATATATGAACAAAAGACATGACAAGTGAGATTGCTCGTGGGTATGTCCAAACCTTCGAGAATATGAAACAATATAATTTCATCACATTAATGAAAACGAATGATTAATATATACATATATTTTCATCACATTAATGAAAACGAAATGATTAATATATATATATATATATATATTTGTATGTGTATGTGAAGCAAAGGAGATTTTAGGTACAACTTGGCCATCATGGAACATGTTGATACCAACAAAAGGGTAACTAAAAAAAATAATGATATTTGGGGAGGTCCATTATGTAACCAAATGGTCACATGGCATGTACATATTATTGTTATAAGTGTTTTCATTTTTCTTTCAACTCTACTTTAGTCATGTTTCTATTTGATGTAGACTCATTTTGTTCAAATATTATTCGCTTTATAAGTCATATAAAATACTATCCGAAATTAATGAAATCGGACAATTTGTTATTGTCATGTATATTTTCATGTCGGTGATGTTTTAGACAGTTCTCTTTTTTTTTCATGATTATTTGCAATAAAGTCTTTCTAAAATTTCCTTTTACACGTTACATAAATTTACGGGGTTTTTATAATGAATGTTAGAATTTTAATTTTTTTTATTCATTATCTCTTTTAAATCGAATGAAAAACCATACGAAAAATACTTCCATCCACTCGTAATATATCATATCTACGTGGGCAATATATTTTTCAACACCTTTCATCGGTTATATAATGGAAAAGATTCACACAATCCAAAAAGAGGAATACGATCCCACCAAGTACATCAATATGAAAAGATTTCCTATATAGATGTACAATAATATGGTAGATTTGATTTATAGAATATATCTAAAAAATACCGAGAATATCACATAGTAATAGTAAAAACAAATCATATGAATCGAATTAAGGTAAATAAATAGTAAAAAAAGATCCCTACATATGTGAGATTTTGTGGGCCAAGTGGTATATATTTGTTAGTTTAGTTAAATTATTGGATTTGGTGTATACAAAAATCTTACTATTGTTGGCATGTAGTTCAAAGTTTATTAATTACTTCAATGTCCATTCACAATTTAAAACTCATAGCCTCATGCCTCATAGATATAAACAAAAAAAAAATAATAAGAGTTATTATAAAATCCTAAACCCTAAGTGATCTGTTAAGATTCATGTGTGCATATCTTCCATATAATATGTGACGTGTTGGCCACTGAATCTTTTGGTATTTTAAAACTTTATATATATATATACATATATAATATATTGATATTTTGTTCTTATTACAATGCGTCCATCTCATTTTTAATACCATAGAAAATGGATCATTGTAATTTTTTGGTGTTTTGTTCTACGCAAATGTGTTGGCTTTAGATTTCTAATTTAAAATTTATCACAAAAAAAATATCACGGAAATTTTGTTGCCATTCTGATTTGGAGTTTGTACAAAATAATTCATGTGTTTGTTGTAAGACTTTTTGGATTAATCTTATATTTTTGGACCTATATATGTAAATAATTTTGGAATAAATGTTGTCATTCGGTTTAGTCCAAATCTGATACCACTTGAAGCACTTGAAGCAGAATAGATCCAAATCTGATATACACACAATAGATCGGCTCTGATACCACTTGAAGCAGAATAGGTTTTCTTATCAAACAAAGAAAACACAACTCTATTGTGATTATATATCGGGATAAAGAACTAGAAGAGAAAGAATACTGTAGATTTAGAGAGAATGATAATAGAATTTGTGAAGAACAAGAGAATAATTTTTGTTCTATATTTTATAAATAGTTTGTACAGGTTTATATAGGCGTTACAATGTGTATAGAAAAAGGAAATGCAATATACATTTACACAAAAGGAAATTGTGGAAAAAAGGAATGATTTGGAGATAATCGTGGTAGAATGATCTTGTTGCCTAAACTCAAGATATGTTTCCTTGTAGAATTATCTTGTTGCCAAAACACAAGATATGTTTCCTTGTAGAATTATCTTGTTGCCAAAACACAAGATATGTTTCCTTGTAGAATTATCTTGTTGCCAAAACACAAGATATGTTTCCTTGTAGAATTATCTTGTTACCAAAATACAAGATATATTTCCTTTTGTCAATTATGACAACAAAAAGGTGATTATCGTATTCTCCCTCTTTATCACATTGCAAAAATTTCATGTTTTGGCCATATTGTTTTTAGACGAAAGATTGA
>CM071866.1:1727330-1748513 GCA_036759665.1 Gynandropsis gynandra | reverse complement strand
TATATATATATATATATCACAAATATATCTAGTAGGTATTTATAATATGGATGTTGTTTATAATAATGTTTAGAAACAATTTGATTAATAATAAATAGAATAAGCTTTTAATTGGGTCAAAGTTTTAACTGGGTCAAAGTTATGGGTTTGATTCTTTCAGTTTAAATAACAAATAACTTTTATACAAAATAATATTAGTTTAAGATAATCTCAATTCATTACAAATAATTATCAAAGTTTACGTTACTTTATAAGATCATTATAGATATATGTAATTAAAGTAACTAACAACTTTCATATGCATTTTAACACATTGTAACGTATTATGATTTGATGTCAAACTTAAACAAAACAACCACATAAGTGTAAGAAATAAAAATGCCCGATCATTTCCTTGTATCAATTTAAAATTTTTTAAAAAATAAAAAATCTTTATAATTTCATTGAAGGATCGACAATTTTAAATCTCATGTTTTTTTTAATTTAAACTAGATAATACCCGTGCTACGCGAGGATTTGTGATGATTTATTAATTTGAGCATTGTCATTAAATTTGATATGCGTACGGGACAATACAAAGATACAAAATAAAAGTTTCAATGTATAAATTTGATCAATAGATTCATAAGTTGTAATGTAAACTAATTGTGCAATTTTTTATAATGTATTTTTAAAATTGTAGAATATAAATTGTGAGAAAAAACGATTGCACGATTTGAGCCGTAGTGTTTTAATGATTATTTTTCTTATCCGTACTTGCATAAATATTGAGGATTAAATTGAATCAATAACATGATTTATGAACAATTATTAAGATACAAACAAGATTTAGAAGTTTTGAAAACTTATCCATGTTTGAATTTTTTGATTGGCTTTAGCTGTAGATCTATGTAGATGTGGGTGGAGTAGGACGGGCGAAGCGTTAACAAACTTGTTTGATATATTAGAAAGAATAAGTACAAATAACATTGGAAAATATATAAAATAATACATGTTATCTAGTTTTTTTAATACCGTTGATCATAATGGGAGTAATGACTGTTACGATCATTTGAGCAACAATTGAACGAAAATGCATAGCAAGTTCGTCCAACACGATTATTTTTAAAAAATGTTTCTACATTTTAAATGTTGAAGCGAGTTGAGTAAATTTTTTATATTATAAATAACAAAACATGTTAATGGAGTAATAATATAATACTTATCTATTCAATAACAATTGGATTTTTATTTTCTGATCGGAGGTTGGAAATCACAAATTTGTCCTTGCATAGTAATGATGATTCCAACAACATCTACAACTCTTAAAATTCCAATAGATGAGTTTAGTAGTAAAGATATAGTAAATTTGATTTATTACAAACGTATTTACTCGATACAAGTTCTTTGTGGCCAACCAATCCAATCAATTGTCGGTATGAACACATTCTGAATTTGTATTTCGGAATTGTATGAATTTGGTTTGTCACTTTCTCAACAACCGTATCCTCTTTAAAAGATATGCACATATTATTATTGGTTAACTTGTAGTTACCAACATTCTCCTTTCCTTATATATTGGTTGTATTTATTAACATCGTCAAAAGATATACGTCTTTTAATAGTAGTTCATTACAGTATATCATATACATGATTGCATGATTAGACGTAATTTTTTTAGAGAAAATGATTGCATGATTAGATATGAGTTTTTTCTATTATTGTTTTTCTAACTGCATAAATTTAGAGGTCTAACTTTTATTTATAATGAGTAAAAAATAATGATTGAGATATGGATATAATTTGGGAATGTTTCCGGTTCTCGCAGCAAAATTTCAAGAATTGAACATTGAGGACAAGGTTCATCTCATAAGGTTCATCTCGACGAGGGAGTATTGATAGACTCTTGGAGAAGCACAACACATCATAGATCTATATTTATAAATTATTTTTATCTTGAAAATAATTTATTTTTTTAAACAATTTTACTTATATTGCCACATTCTTTTTGAATCATAGAATATATATATATATATATCTTACCCTATATAAAACTCAATGCACCGTGAATAGTGTAAATAAGCACGTGGTTTTATTTTTAATCATAGGATCTTATTTTCGTATGATGTATCGGCCTTTTATCTATACGATAATGTTAATTTTGTTTTCAATCTACATTTGGCTAACTTGTATTTTTTTTATTATCTCAAATGCTAATATTTTTTTCTCTTCAAGATGCTTCTGAAAGAGTTTTTTTTTCATTTGTCCCTTTTGCATTTGGTTGATTGAAGACCATCGTCATGGCGTTTCTTATCTAGTCCCTCTTCTTCTGGGTTTACATGCGTCTTTGATCTTCTTCTAGATTTCATAGTCGTCGGTCTTCTTCTCATGTTGTTCTTCATTTTCTTTTTTTCATCGATCTTCTTATGTCGTCGCTCTTCTTCTAGGTTCATGGATATCGGTGGTTTTTTGCGCTCCCCACTCCTCTTCTTCTTCTTCTTCGCATCATCGCTTTTCTTCTCTCGTCGGTTTGCATTAGGATCCACTGTCGTATCTTCAAACAAAACCTATTATGTCGGTTTTACTTTAATAGTTGTATTAACATTAAAATATGTCAGAACAAATCTAACTAAATTCATGATAGATATCAAATAAATTGGGATATTGAAAAACAAAATCCATACATTTGCATGAAATATTGGAAAAAAAGAACAAAGTGTAATATCTATTAAAAAAATATATTCATACCAAATATTAAAGGATTCATATAATTAAAAGTATCCTTTCAATTTAAAAAATTTATACAATAATCAAATTTCCTTAATTTGTATTAAAAAATCAAATAAATTCTTAATATTTCATATATACGCATTAATAAAATTTATATCATTAATTCATATGAAACAATATTATTGTTTTTAATATAAATTTATCTGTCTATTAATTTTATGTTAATTTGAATAGATAACCTATTATTATGGTATAATAGTGATCTATAGGCATATTTAATTGGTATAACGTAACAGAAAATAATATAAAATTAATAATTTTGAATAAATTATTTAATACATAGATTAATTTAAGTTAATTGATATAAAACATAATAAAATTTTATTGAATACAAATATAATTTTATACTATACTTAAAATAGATATTTAAATGAGAAATTATAAATTACAGGATTTTTTCTAAAACAAAACAAAGAAACATGAAACATAATTTCTATTTTACTTAAGAAATAATCGGACAAAATGGCATATGTTGGCTTTTTTTAACTAATAGATTAATAAATATGTTGCATTTCATATATTTTTTAAATGTAAAAATATTCTTCTACATCTATTTATTGTCTCCATCTCCATCTCCATCTCCATCTCGTTTAACTTTTCCTCTATTTTTCTTCAACCAAAGACATTGCTGAAAAAAGACTCCCTTTAATTCTAACAAAAATTCTTTGGATGTTCCTCCACCCGAAAAATTGGCAGATCCATGTATACTCATGGGTTCATACCAAATGTTCTCTGCAAGACTCTACAGCAACAATTGGAGGGAAGTTTGAGCTTGAGACGCAGCACGACCGCTATTTCCAGCATTTGCTACCATTAAGGTACTATATCAGTAAAAAAAATTGTACTCTATTTTTGTTTATTAAGAGTTACGTTATGCAATATAAACCAGATAAATAATCGAACATGATTTTTCAAAGAATTTTATTTTATATTATTCATTCTTCTTCACACATCAAGATACGACCACAACTTTCAATATATTCGACAATAAATCCATCTTTCATGGGTTTGTTATGGACAATTTTTTCTTCTCATGCATTTGCGTGTTGTCTGGTTGTTACCAGTTATGTAATATATGTAGATTTAGAGAGAATGATAATAGAATTTGTGAAGAACAAGAGAATAATTTTTGTTCTATATTTTATAAATAGTTTGTACAGGTTTATATAGGCGTTACAATGTGTATAGAAAAAGGAAATGCAATATACATTTACACAAAAGGAAATTGTGGAAAAAAGGAATGATTTGGAGATAATCGTGGTAGAATGATCTTGTTGCCTAAACTCAAGATATGTTTCCTTGTAGAATTATCTTGTTGCCAAAATACAAGATATGTTTCCTTGTAGAATTATCTTGTTACCAAAATACAAGATATATTTCCTTTTGTCAATTATGACAACAAATACGAACCTGTATTCATGATGATCGACGCAGCGGAAATGGTCTTCTTGAATACAGGTTCGTATTCTTTCTCTTCTAGTTCTTTATCCCGATATATAATCACAATAGAGTTGTGTTTTCTTTGTTTGATAAGAAAACCTATTCTGCTTCATTTGTTTCAAGTGAAAATTTATAATTACTTACTATATATATATAGTGTTATATAATTATTAAAGTCTATAGTTTTTTCCTGCATTTCCATAGAGATTTTTGTTGTAATATTATACTTTTTCACGTATGTACATTTTTATTGTTAATATTATATTTTTTCACCATAATTTTCGAGCTAACGTTTTTAATTTGAAAATATTATAATATTCCATAGAAATCATCGAAGAATAAAATATGCCGTAGGGAAGTTACGAAGATTTTACTGCTATAATCACCTTGTATTATATCATAATTGTTATTCACCTGGAAATATATTGAATATTAAGAGATAATGTTAATAATTAGGTGATTAATTAGGTTAATTAGGTAAATAAAACATATAAATAGGGAAAACAGGCCGCCAATATTCCCGGTGGTATGGTAAGCCGACAACCGGACAAAATGTGTTAGAAAAACAGACCGAATTTCAATGGCATTTTATTTTTATAAAAGAAAGTTATTATTAAATTCAAAGCCGTATTAGTTGGAAAATCATGACATTAGCTTCGTTACCAATCAACAATTTTTTAAAATAATTATACAAGTTCAATTATTTTTGATGGAATATTAAGTACAATAATTAGCACGCATTATAGTTATCAAATATTAATAATGGCATTATTTCGTTTTAAAAAAAAACAATGGAAACATTTCAATTTCACGTAAGTACCATCTTTTATCGGATCCCATGCATATAAAAAGGCCTATCTTTTCTGCATGTGGAGCAATTTTCAAATAATAGAAATGTCTATTCATTTATTATTAGTAAATTCGAAAGCAAATATTTAACATTTCAGTATTAATATATGGAATAACTTAATATTTATATAAAAAATTCTAAAATTTAACGAAACCTGTCGTAAATAAATAGAGAATCTATAAAACAATACAAACCTAATCTTAAGTTTCTAGAACTATATAACATATTTGATATGATAGACATTTAAGATTAGATTCGTATTTTATTTTAAATATTTCTACATTTTTAAAAAAATTGTATGGAGCTACTTACATGCGGCCGTTATAGTGTTGATTAATGCGACCTAAATAAATATATTACTTTGTTTTTTGTATAAATTATACAATTTGAAAACAATATTACATATGTGATCTAAACGTTATATTATGACGCGGAAACATATATAGAAGTCAAATAAATTTTGAATTTGCATATCATATAGTTAAATATGCTAGATTGTGGCGTATGCTATTTAATTTTATTTTAATTCTATAAAAACACATCAAAACATGTAAATTAATATTAAAAAATACATAGTCGCTGTAGGTAAAGTTACCCAGAATTTGGAAAATCATAGAGAATCTAACTTTTCCTTGGATTTATAAAATTTGCTCTTGATTTTTTAATAATTATTGAAATAAACAAATAAAAAGTTGGTACTTTCCCGAAACTGTTGACGTTGTTCCCATGTCTCCCCCTAATTAAATAATAATCTCAGATTAACATGATTAATCCCGATTTGTTTTCACATCTAAGTGATAGATTCTGTCGGATCATCACTTTATATTTACATGAAATAACAATAGACTAACATAAATTAGTATTACTAAACATGATTATAACCTCATTTGTAACTAATTTCATTTGAAAAATCTATGCTGATAATTGTACTATTGGTGTAAGATTCAGTCTGCTTATTAGTAAAATTGTAAATTAATATTTTAAATACAATTTTATTTTATATTATTTTAAAATTTGTGTGATTCGAAAGTTGAAAAAAAAGTCAAAACACTATACAAGATTGTTTTTACTTTTTACTTGGGTCGTTTGTAAAAATTCGTTATAAAATGGAAATTGTTAATTGAAAGCAGTGGAAAATTGTTCACATACTTCAACAATTACTTGTCTGAGTTAACAATTTCTTTATATTCCCTATAAACAAAAATAAATCATTAATATAAATATATGGCAAGGCTTCACATAATATAGATTGTTGTTAAAAACTAATTTTATAATCGTCCTCGTAAAGGATAATAGTTAAAAAGAATATTGTACATATATTACGATAAGTTATCCTATATCGATTAGGATATTAACTTTGTGATTTATATATATAATATCGGATAACCCTAAACTCTTGAATTAGTTTTTAAGATTAGTTACGTCCAACCCACATGGAAGAATATCAAAGATACCCTCGTAAAGATTTCTTATTTTTTTTTTGTATTGTGAAAACACATACGGTTTGATATTTTTTCGAGCGAAACCTATTTCAAAGTTGAGAGTAATTAGTGAGATGCGATTTGGAAATTGAGAGCAAAGATTTTGAGTAATTTTTGAACAATTTTGAGTAATTTTTGAACAATTTCAAACGATTTTCAATAATTTCGAGCGTTTTTGAAAGGTCGCATAGATCGAATGAGTTACACGTTCACAAGAATAATATACGAAAATATCAATATTATAAAGATACAATTGAAATTATATTTTTCTAGAGAATGATATAATTAAAATTCTAATAACATATCAAATATATTTTTTGATTTTAAACCGTTTTGATTCCAAATAATAACAACGAGAATAATAATAATAACGGTTTCTTGACTTTCAATGTTTTTATTTATATTCGTGGATGGAAAATATAGTTGATGGAATGTTAACAGATTTATCTATAAATAGCATTTGTTTTGTACACTTTAATAATTAAAATAAAATAAATATGAAAACGATATGGACGATACTACGAACAAGATCGATTGATTTCTGGAGATAAATCTTAGATATTGATAAGCATCATCGATCTATGTGTTAATTAATTTATTTATTTTAGCTTTACAAGACATTTATATAGGATACAAATATAGTATATTTCCATTAAATTGATCGCAATTTTTTAAATGATTTAAATACAAGTTTATTAATTCCACAATATTATTTTAAAAGAATGCATATTAAAGTAGTATTTATTCATTTTTTAAAATCATTGAAATCATATATATCATAAAAAAATGAGTAGTAATGCATTGAAAATTCATATATATAATTTGTTTTAAGTCACATCATTATATTACAACGTGTTGAAATTAGGGTTTTTTTTTCAATTATTATTCACACTATATAAACAGTTAATATTTAGGAATAAAGTCATGTATATAACGGTAATAACACAAATTGAGATGTTTGGTAAACAGTGTTGGATAAATTATATAAACAATCTAATTCTAATTCGTTTTGACCCCGAATAAAAATATATATTATACATACTTTCGTGTAATAACTATATATAATATAGATTCGAATTTCAATTTTTTACTTTCACGATACATATCCGAATATATTTGTATTTTTATAAAATACACATTATTATTAATATGTATAAAAATGTCAATAGGGTAACGCGGATACATCCAACGAAATTGAACTGGACCTCCAACGAAACCACCATCAAAACATCTGTCCGGATTTCTACTTCGCGTTTGAACATGTGGCTCGAAGTAGTACGACGTGAAGAACGATATCTCCTCATTCACGTATTGTTCCACAATTGAACCCTCTGGACGAGCTTTTTGTTTGGCTTTTTTCTTCAAATGAAACATAAATCGCTCGAACGGATACATCCAACGAAATTGAACTGGACCTCCTAATGCGGCTTCGTGTGGTAGATGAACTGTCAGATGCTCCATAACATCGAAGAATGATGGTGGAAAAATCTTCTCCAAATTGCATAGTATTGTAACTATGTTACTTTTAAGTTTACGAACCACATCTACACTTAAGTTCCTCGCACATAAATCTCGGAAAAATATGCCGATACCTGAAAATTCAAGTATATTAATTAGTTTATTTTACAATTAATATAAATTATATAATCACTAATTATACTCTATATATGTAAAATAATCATCATACCTCCAATTGCTTCGTGTGTATGTTTGTCCATCAATTCAGAAAAACATATGGGAAGTAGTCGTTGCATGAATACATGACAATCGTGACTTTTCATCCCTGATAACTTTCCTCCATGAATATCGACGCATCTTCCGATGTTAGATGCATAACCATCAGGAAATTTCACGTCTTCCTTCAACCAGTGCAACAATTTAGATTTTTCCTCATTAGACAATCTGAATATCGGAACTGGAGCTTTACCATCTCCACTTATATGTAACTCCTTCCGTGAGCAATACTCTGCGAGATCCTTCCGGGATTTAATGTTATCCTTTGTTTTTCCTGTGACATTCATTACCGTATTGATGATATTATCGAAAAAATTTTTCTCTATGTGCATGACATCGAGATTGTGGCGAAGCTTCAGATTTTTCCAATACGGCAGATCCCAAAATATGCTCTTCTTGTACCAATTATGGGTATTTCCGTAGCCATCAATTCTCGGATGATTGTTTCCTCCGCAGTCTATACTCCTAGGAATACCCAAAGCGATAAGTCGTTCATACAATATCTCTTCACCGGTCAAAACTGGAGGAGGAGATTTCCGCACGACAATATTCCTTTTGAAATTCCTCTTGTTGCGTCGTAGTGAATCATCAGGAGGAAGAAAACGGCGATGACAATCAAACCAACTCGTTTTCCGTCCATACTTCAACTGAAAAGCGTCTGTTTCCTCCATGCAATATGGACAAGCCAATCGACCATGCGTTGTCCATCCGGATAGCATACCATAAGCTGGAAAATCACTTATTGTCCACATAAGAGCACCTCGTAATATAAAATTTTGTCGTCTCGAAACGTCGTACGCTGGAACTCCCTTCCATAATTCTTTCAATTCTTCAATCAATGGTTGAAGAAATATATCCAAACTTCTTTTCGGATGATTAGGCCCGGGAATCAATATAGTTAAGAACAAAAACTCACGCTTCATGCACATATCTGGTGGTAAATTATACGGTGTCATAATAACTGGCCACAACGAATAATTTCTCCCAGACATCCCGAATGGATTAAACCCATCAGTGTAAAGGCCTAAATAAACGTTTCGACTCTCAGCTGCAAAATCAGGATATACCTTGTTAAAGTGTTTCCACGCCTCACCATCTGAGGGATGACACATTTCTCCGTCAGGACTTGAATGCTCGGCATGCCATCTCATGTCGCTTGTGGTCTTCTCCGATTGATACAATCTTTTTATTCTATCTGTAATTGGTAAATACCACATACGACGAAACGGAACTGATTTTCCATTTCTTGTCAAATAAAATCGATCTTTTCCACAAAATCGACAATTGACCAAATCCGAAGTTTCTTTCCAGAAAATCATACAGTTGTCTTGACAAACATGAATCTTTTGATACGGCAATAAACCGAATGATCTCATCATCTTCTTTGTTTCATAATATGACTCGACTGCATTATTATCTTCCGGCAAATAATCTTTTACTAATTGCGGTATAGAATCCATGCAATTCTGAGAAAGATTATTTTCCGTCTTCAAATTCATCAACCGTGCAGATAAAGACAACCGTGATAGACCACTTCTACAACCATCATAAAGTGGATGCCTAGCACTTTCTAACATTTCAAAAAAAGTTTTTGATTCTTCATTCGGATCTTCTTCAATATTTTCATCTTCGTTTCTTTCGACGAATGCATTTTGCACCATTTCTACAAAAGGGTTTTCTACATCTTGACAAATCTGAGATACTTCACGATTTACGAAACCCCTAATAAAATTTTCAACAACATTACTGGGTTGTGGTGCGAAATTCTCTCCATGAGAAAACAAAATAAAATAATTTGGAGTAAAACCTCTTAAATAGAGATGATTCCAAACGGTTTTCTCAGTAACGAATTTTTCATTTTTGCATTTTACGCATGGACAAACCAACTTACCGTTTTCTCTATAAATCTGTTGATTTGTCGCCACCGTCATAAATTGTGTAAGACCTTCTAAAAACTCCTTCGATACACTTTGCGTTTCCGGATCAATTCTTCTATACATCCACTGTCTCGAAACGAAAATATTCGATCTCGACGACGATGCCATTACAATTAGAAACGATAACAAGATATAAAAAGAAATATATGAGATTTGTGTGTGAGAAACGGGTAGAAGAGAAGGGATTAAATAGAAAATTTTAAGACCGATTCGGGACGAATTGCGGACTGGAATGAATATTTCCCGGTGAACCGTCCCTAAGTCGTCTGTAATTAGGGACAGAATCGGGACTAATATATTTTCAGTAGGGAAATTGCGGACTGCTGACTGTGCAGTCCGCAAATTTGCGGACGGCTGACGTCCGCAAATTGCGGACGGTTGCGCTGTCCGTCGGCAATTTGCGGACGGCGAGTAAATCAGTCCGCGCATTGCGGACGCTTGCAAAATTAGTCCCGAATCCGTCCCGAATTACGGACGACTTAGGGACTACACAGCAGTCTGGAATATTGCGGACGGATTAGGGACGGATTTAGTAGTCCGTCCCTAAACTGTCCCTAATCCGTCCCTAAATTTAGGGACGGATGGCTCAGTCCGCAAATGCAGTCCCGAATTACAATTTTTCTTGTAGTGAAATAAAACATGTGTGCTTGTCTTAAAGTACTCTCATTTTTACTCGAGTCCTAGCCGATTTCTCTTTGTGCCACCGTTACGACTTTTTTATAATCGAAATGCCAAATAAAAAAGGATAATTCTCAAACATGAAGACGAAAAAATAAATAAAAAATATCGGTTTAGAATTTATATATTTATACTATCTGGATAATTTTTTCAGGTATCTGCATCAGATACTTTAAACCCCAAAATTTCGAAATATATACCCGATCTAAATATAAAATATTTATTTAGATTTGAATTCAAATATTCATTATATGCATCTATTATCATAAAAAAGATTTATCTTAATCATAATTTTCAGATGATTTTGGTTTATCTTATTGTTTCGCTATGAAAAAGAAAATTGGATTAGAACATGTTGAATTAGACAGTGAAACAATTTGCTTTGGCCTCACAAAGAAAAAATTGCATTAGAACATACATACCAATGGAAAAATTTACCTTAGAAAAAATAAAAGACTTAAAGGTAGAAATAGAAATGGAAATTAACAAATGGAACAGGTTTCACATACAAAAGCCCACTAAGGCCCATTTTAGAAAAAGCCCATAAGCCCAACATCTTGAAGAAAAAAATCTCCTATAATAAACCTTATCCAGAATTTAAGAATAACCCGAATAACGAATAAAAACATGACACGTCAGCAAGAAGAGATGAAAGAGTATCCATTTCTGTGATCTCCATAACCATAAGATGACTGATTGTTATCGTTTTTTTCATTTTAAGAGTTTCTCAATTCAATCACAAATAATAAATAAAAAAATTTGAAAAAAAAGAAAAAAGAAAGAAAGAGGAGAAATGGCAAGCACTGTGATGACTACACTGCCTCAGTTCAATGGTCTGAGACCAAACAAGATCTCTGCAGTTCCAGTTCAAGGCCTGGTTAGTGTTTTTTTATTTTATTTTTTGTTTTTATCTCACATTTTGTTTACATTAGTCTATGATAATTTAAAATTATTTATTTTTCGGTGTTATAGAAGGAGTTTTCCACTATTTGGTTAATTAACATTAAATTTAACTTTTTCTTTGGTCGGTCCACCGGGTGAAATATACTTTCAGCTAGAGATTTGAGGGGCTATATAATTTTAGTGGAATTTCAGTATTAATCGAAAATAATTCTCTAGCATACATATATTTTACCCAAACAATTTTGATTTATAAAAACAAATTTGAAAACGTTATTTGGTACCCAAACAATTACTATCTATGTTGTTTTAGTTCTTTTTCGTATTTTTAAGAAATTGAGAACAACCTGATATGTCCTTATTTAATTAATCTCATATACTCATTTGTTTATAAATTATAATTGATACTTTTAACAGATAAAAAAATAGGAAACTTCATTAAAAATCACATGTATGAATCTAGTGGTTAGTTTAATTGACGAAAAATACAACATATATATCTCGCTTTACACACAAATTTTTATATTGAAAAAATCCTCAAACTTTGTATGAAGTATACAAAAAAGTCGCGAATGTGAAAATAGAGAAAATAATATTTATTTATATATTTTACAATGTATTTGTTTGTCTTTTTTTTCCCAGGCCAATGTTCAACCAATGAGACGCAAAGGAAAAGGAGCTTTAGGAGCAAGATGTGACTTCATTGGTTCACCCACAAATCTGGTAATTAACCTCAATAATAATGAGAATTATTAATTTAATTAGTTAAGCAATTAATTAAATTTTAAAATATTGATGTAAAGATAATGGTGACGTCGACGAGTCTGATGTTGTTCGCCGGAAGATTCGGGCTGGCACCGTCGGCCAATAGGAAAGCGACAGCTGGACTGAAACTGGAGGCACGTGACTCGGGTCTGCAAACGGGCGACCCGGCTGGTTTCACTCTCGCTGACACGTTGGCATGTGGGACCGTCGGACACATCATCGGTGTCGGAGTTGTTCTTGGTCTTAAGAACATCGGTGCAATCTAATTATTTATTATCATGTTTTTTAATTTTAAAAACTGTGAAAACGCTCAATACTAATGCATTATATTTTGATTTTGTTTATATCAAATATGAATTTAGATTTTATTAAATTAAAAATTAATATAAAATTTTAAATTCAATTTTAAAATGTGAATTTTAATAAAATGTCTATGTCGAAATATTAAAACTAGAAGTGTTTAATATAACATCAAATATATATAACTAAATATAAAAAACTCGTAAAATTTTTAGTTGTTAGATATCATAAAAACATCAAAGTTTAAAAAATGTTAGGTGGACGAATTTCCAACGTCTAGTGTTCAAAATATCTAGAGTGGAGTCTAGATGAAACCTAGACGGGTTGATATATAATTACAGTATTAATTCAGGACTACACTATACACGAAAAACAAATTATTGAGAACGGAAGAGGATGACGAACAAATGATATGGAAGGTGAAGACGATAGATGAAACTAATTAAGGGTGGAGGTGAGAGGTGAGGACGAGAGATAAAGATAATGATAGTAGAAGAGGGTTGAAACATCGGTTAGACACGAGAGTCGAGGACGAAGATGAGATATGAACGCGAAATGAATGATGACGGCGATAACGAGATATAAGAGATGGAAAATGAGAGAAAAAACGTAGGACGACTGTAGAAGGACGACGATGATGAGGCGACAGAGGACGAGACAACAAAGGATGATGAGGAAGAGAAGACAGAAGAAGAAAGATGACAGAAGACAACCGACATGGGAAGACGAGGACGAAAAGACGGAGGATGACGAGGAGGAGATGATAGAGGATGACTTAAACGTGAGGATGAAAGGCGAAACACATGGAAGTAGAAGTTAAGTTTTCATTCTTCTTTCAACACAAAAACGACGTCGTTTTGGTTTAATTTTTATAAAGGTTGTCTAGACGACCGACGAGTGGTTAATCGGCCGTCTAGACGGTTCATCTGTCTAGATCTCCCAATTAACGTTAAATATGAGCGATTAGGCAGTGCACAACTCTTAGACGGTCGCATATGCCATTTTTTATAACATTAATAATAATTATCGATTTATATCAATTCAACATAATAATTTATAACTCATGTCCCTATTTCTTTTTTCTAATATATGCAATGGGTTATTTATTTTTAATAGTTAGATGAGGTATAATTAATGAGAAAAGATGAATAATTATTATATTGTTGAAAAATTAATAACTAGGATCGTACTATATATATATGCATATATATATATTATAAATATATTTTTATATGTAAGTTACATTCGTAAATGTTAATAACATGATACATGATATGTATATATATAATATATGATATACATGAAATATGATATATATGATATATCATATTATAAATATATTTTACATATGATATATATGTATATGTATCTAATGAAGAAAAAGATAGAAAAATTATCTAAAACTTAAATATGAAAGAATGAGGAGAGAATATGAAAGAACGAGAAAAGTTTAGAGTTTGTAAATTGTGTATTGAAATTAATGGCTACATTGCCTATTTATAGGAAAATAAATATGACTATTCAATTTAAAAAATAATAAATTCGATATGACACTTCATAAAAAATTTTAGACATTTACAATTTTATATAATTATAATAATACTCTTTAAATCCTCATTAAAAATCTTATCATGAAAAACCATTGAGATAAAAACCATGATGAGAAAAAAAAATGCAACCATAAAAAAACTCATCATCGATTTGTCAACCATTCGTTTGTCATAAGCTTCGAAGGTGACGTATCTCGATGATATGAATGTGTTTTCTCAATGTTAAAATAGAGAGCGCCTTTGTGAATAGATTAACTATATTTTCGTTTGATTTGATGTGACGAACATCAACTTCTTTCTTTTTTTCAAGCTCTTAGGTATATGAGTAAAATTTTAGGGGGATATGTTTCATTCTACCGCTTTTGATGTATATCCTTCTTTTGTTTGGGCGACACATGTTGTATTATTTTCAAGTCGGGTTTGCTTAATGGATTTGCTTTATCCATGTTAAAGTATTTTAATACTCTCTTTGTATAATTCGATTGATGTACGAGTATACCATTCTTTAGATAATCTATCTGTAAAGCAAGATAAACCTTTGTTTGTCCAATATTTTTCATTTCATATTCTTCTTTCATATAATTTCGAGCATTTTCGATCTCTTTTGAAGTTCCAATTATATTCAGACGATCAACATAAACAACTATAATCATAAATCCAGTTGTTGTTTTTTGAATAAATACACAAGGACAAATAGAACTTTTCACAAATTTTCTTTTTAATAGATATTCAGTTAGACGATTGTATCACATACGCCCAGATTGTTTCAACCCATATAAAGATCGTTGCAATTTAATTGCACACACTTATTCAGACTTTGAGTTTGATGTTTTCGATATTTTAATCCTTGAGAGATTTTCATATATATACCATTATCCAAAGAACCATATAGATATGTCGCAACCACATCTATAAGGTACACATCTAAGTTTTTGGATGCAGTTAAAGTCATCAAGTATCTAAATGAGAATATGTTTCATCAAAATCAATTCCAGGTCTTTAGGAAAACACTTATGCATCAATATGTGCCTTATATATTGTGACCTCATTATTTTCATTTCTTTTTCACACAAAAACCTATTTGTATCCAACTAGTTTAATACCATTAGGAGTTTGTACGATGAGTCTAAATACGTTTCTTTTATCCAACGAGTCTAATTCTATTTGTATAGTTTCTTTCCATTTTATCCAATCATGTCTCTTTTGACATTTTGACACTGACATTGATTTTGGATCTTTATTATCATTTTCAAATTCCTTAGATATAAAAAATGAGAATATTCCATCATTGTCATTTATTTTATCTCTTGTCATGATTCATCACAAATATATTTAATGAAAATCTCATTATTCTCTGTATGTTCATGATTATTTTCATCATTTTCATTCTAAAGATCATCTTGCTCGTTTATTTCTTTTGGGATGTTCTTATGATATAGAAACCAACATTTTTTTTATCAAACTTCATTCTTTTTTAGGATTTTTTATCTTTAGAACCAAGTGGTCTTTAACTGTGTAGACTCATTTGAAATTCTTTCACCCACATGAACTTTTGGTATTTCTATACGAACATGTGCATTTACAGTTGGTATATATGATTTTGTAATCCGTGATGTATCATGAATCCATTTGGAAGTTGATTTGCAATATTATGCAAATGTATGATCTTTTGCACTTCTAGATTGCAATGTTTTGTAGGAGGATCAAGATATAACAATGATTGTGTTTTCCATGATAAATCTTGTGAAGCTTGTTTTATTCCTCCTTATAACACTGCAAATTCATTCTCATTAAAATGAAAATCAGCAAAACGAGCTGTGAACATATCACCCGTTTGTGGATTAAGATATCTAATGATGGATAGTGAACATTTGGTACGAGATATTCTCATTAATAATGGTCGAGAAATGAGTTGGAGACGTTTAATCAATGATTCAGCCATACCGTTTTGTGTATGAACATGTGGTATGAGATATTCAATCTCAATGCTAATCAATATACAATAATAATTGAAAGCTTGGGAATTAAATTCACCAGCATTATCAAGCCCCACTCTCTTAATAGGATAATCGGAGAATTGAGCTCGTAATTTTTTTATTTGAGCAAGAAACCTCGCAAATACAACATTGCGAGTTGATAATAGAAAACATGTGACCATCTACTTGAAGCATCGATTAATACCATAAAGTATCGAAATGGTCTACTTTGTGGATGAATTGGTCCACATATATCCACATGATTTCGTTCTAAAAATGATGGTGATTCATGCCCACCTTTGATCGATGATGGTCATATCATCAATTTTCCTTGAGAAGAAGCAATACATATGATCTCATGAGATTGAAATATCTTCTTATTTTTTAATGGATGACCATTAGAGTTTTCAATGATTATCCGCATCATTATTGAACTAGGGTGACCAGTCGATCATGCAAAATCGTAAACACATCTTTATTCTCTGGATTGAAGGTGACATATGATTCAACCACTCTTATCTTTATGAAATATAATCTAGAGGATTAAGCTGATAATTTTTCCATAATATGTTTATTTTTAGAAACCATTGTCGTTATATAAATATATTCACGATTTTCATCATTCATTATTTCAACATTATATCTATTTTGGCGAATATCTTTGACAATCAATAAATTTGTTGGGATTGTGAAGAGAATAATGCATCTTGTTTAATAAAATTTGTCCCTCTAAACATTATAAAATTTGCTTCTCTACATCCCTCAATTATTTTTGCACTTCCAGATATCGTATTGACGTTGGATTGATATATTCTCATCTTGGAGAAATACTTTTTTATCTTTCAATATTGTGTACATTGTAGCACAATTTGCTAGACACATATCTCCCTTGTTGGTATTTGATCGTAACATTTGATCCGATAAATATAGTGATGAACTTGAAATATATGAAAATCATAGTTGCATATAATGTACAAAATCATCATTTATTGTATCGATCAATACCATAAAGTATCGAAATTTCCACTTTATGGATGAATTGGTCCACATATATTCCCATATATTCTTTCTAGAAACGATGATGATTCATGCTTAACTTTGACCGGATATGGTCTTATTATCAATTTTCATTGAAAACAAGCGATACACATGATCTAATAAGATTGAAATATCTTTTCATTTTTAATTGATGAACATTAGAGTTTTCAACGATTCTCCGCATCATTATTGAACCAGGGTGACCTAGTAAATCATGCCAAATCTTAAACACATCTTTAGGTGACAAATGCTTCAACCACTCTTATCTTGGTGAATATATTGTAACGGATAAATTTGGTAATTTTTCCACAATATATTTCTTTCTAGAAACTATTTTCGTGATATAGTAAAGATATTTATGATTTTTATCGTTTATTTTATCAACATGATAGCCGTTTTAGCGAATATCTTTGAAACTCAATAAGTTTTTTTTTTAGATTGTGGAGAGAATAATCCATCCTATATAACAAAATTTGTCCATCCGAGCATTATAAAATTTGTTTATCCACATCCCTAAATTATTTTTGCAATTAAAAATATCTTATTGACACTGGATTCATGTATTCTCAATTTGGAGAAATACTTTTTTATCTTTCAATATTGTATGCATTGTAGCACAATCCACTAGACATATATATATCCATCGTTGATATTTGATCGTAATATATTTTATGTTACTTTGATCAGATAAAGATAGTGATGAACCTAGAAAAATATGAAATTAAAGTTGCATATAACAATTTAACAAAAAATATTAAAAATAATCTAATAAAACTTTATGTCGATATCTTTTTCATAAGTTATCATTTTTAAGTTTTGTTAATAAAATCTGCGATGTTCTTTCGTTTTGCAAAATGGTGCAGATCCAGTGGGACGAGCATTATGATTTTTCTTTAGTAGCTCATTTTATTATTCTACAATAAGGAGAATTTGTAATAATTCGCGATAGGTTTTAAAAATATTCGCTAGATATTATGACATTATCAGCACGTAATGTCAATAATATATTCTCTAATTTATCATAATTACTTATAGATCCATTTTGAGTTTATTTCAAACATCACAGAATAATATTCGTCCACATAATTATAATCTTGAAGTCTCACTTTTAGCCTATTACTCTTTGCCTCTAGGAGGATCACAAAATTTTGTGATCGTATATGTCTTTAAGAGGCTCTCACAAATCTGTGAGATCTTATTTTGTACGATATTCGTCTTTTAGATCATAGACAATATGATTACATAAAAATATCATGGCTTTTTTTCCTCATTTTAGGACTTTTATCTTTATCGATTGTGCCAATGAGTTTTTTGCCTTCAAGATGCATTTTAGCATCAAATATCCATGTATTTATTTTTTTCCCAAGGTATCAAATGACTTGATATGAGATTCAACAAGTTAGACATGATAATTATATTTAAAAACAAAAATTTAAGTTAATTATTTATCATAATAATAATTATAACACGATATTAAACAAAAATAAATATATTAATAAAAAATAAATTGAGAATTAAATTAATAGGTAAAATTAAATAGCATAAATAAATGACATAAATAAATAATTAGGTGACATAACCTTCTCTATAAAAATAAATAAAAGATAAATATAAAGGTATAAGATATTACCTCGTTGTCGACTCTATAAAATTATATAATATAAAAATGTATTTTATGTTTGATATTTGGTCCATGATGTTTGAATTTCAGTTCATGATGTCCAATATTCAGTTCATGATGTCTTATATTCAGTCCATGGTATTCAGTCAATGATGTCCAGTATTCAGTCCATGATGTTCACTATATTTTTTAAAATATAGTCCAAATTGAAAAGTAAACTTGATTGAAAATAAAATAAATAATTTTAAAATAAATAATGATATTCACATATATGATTTTTATTTTAGTTTGTTAAAGTGATCGTGTTGATAAAATGTTGAAAAAATTAATATCTATGACTGTAATATATATCTATATATATATGAATATATGATGTATGCAACATAGATTATAAATATGTTTGTATATGTAAGATACTTATATAAATATTAATAACATGATATAGTGTATATATATATATATGATATATCACATTATAAATATAATTTATATATGATATATATGTATATATATATCTAATGAAGAAAAAGATAGAAAAAATACCTAAAACTTAAAATGCAAGAACAAAGAGAAAATATGAAAGAATGATAAGAGTTTTAGAATTTGTAAATTTTATATTAGAATGAATGATTATATTACATTATTTATTTATAAAAAATAAATATAACTTTCAATTAAAAAAAATAATAAATTCAATATTCCACTTATTGAAGGTACATGAATAAAGTACCAATCCGAAGTCCAATACATTTGAAGAGTTGGGCCTTTTGCATGACACTATCCCAAATTGAATAATCGAAGACCAATAAAATGTTGCTTTTGAAAAAATTGAAAAAGAAAAATAAAAAGTACTTTTTATGTACGATCATTTTAAAGAATTTCATATTTTTTTCTTTTTTTAAATAAAACAATAAAAAATGTGGATATATTTAAAATTATATAAACATTTAATTTAAAAATAAGTCCATTTCTATAAAGTGTGAAGAAAAAAAACCCAAATATACGAGAAAAAAATACTAACTGTTGAAAAATTAATTATTAATTTGATATATATTTAATTATATTAAAATATAATACAATATATAATATTATAATATATATATACATATGCATATATTATATATTATGTATATATTGATAGAGTAATATATATATAGTAATAGGTTAATTAAAATAAATATTTATGTATATTATAAAGTATAAATAATAAAATATTATATATATATATACATACTTTTTACTGTGAGGGTGGATGGAGGGAGAGAGAAAATAAGAGTAATGGTAAACAAAGGAGATAGAGAAGTATTAATCTTTTGTAAATGAGATGTATTGTTACATTGAGGAATTTGTCTATTTATAGGCAAAATTCCTTCATTAATTTAATAATTAAAAATTATATGGGTTATGGTCCATGATATTTACTAATTCAACACTCTTTTTTAAATGTCTATTGTGTGCCTCGTTAAAAACCTTATCATGGAAAAACCCTTTGGGATAAAAAACCATGGTGAGGGAAAAAGAGTACAGCCATAAAAATTCCTCCTCGAGTTGTCAACTCTTTGTTTAATCATAAGCTTCGGAGGTAACGCATCCCGATATTCTGAATGTGTTTTCTCAATGAAGTAGGGAGCGCTTTTGTGAATAAATCGGCTACATTTTCGCATGATCGGATATATTGAACATCAACTTCTTCTTTCTTCTTCTCCAGTTCTGGAGTAGAGGAGAAAAATTTAGGAGGAATATGTTTTGTGCTATCACTTTTAATTTATCCTTTTTTTGTTTGAGCAACACAGGCGTTATCTTCATATAGTATTGTTGGGTTGATATTAGTTGATAATCCGCATGTCTCTTGTATGTGTCGAGTTAAAGCTCTGAGCCACACACATTCTCTACTCGCTTGATGAAGTGCTATGACTTCAACATGATTTGAAGATATTGCAACTAGTGTTTGTTTCTGTGAACGCCATGATATTGTTGTACCTCCAATTGTGAAAACATATCCTGTTTGTGATCTAGCTTTATGAGGATTTGATAAGTAACCTGCATCTGCAAAACCGATTAATTCACGTTTGGAATCTCTAGGATAAAATAATCCTAAATCAATCGTTCCTTGTAAATATCGAAAGATATGTTTAATCCCTGTC
>CM071866.1:1659185-1717696 GCA_036759665.1 Gynandropsis gynandra | reverse complement strand
TTCGGGTCGGTCCGATCCGGGTTCGGGTTAAACCCGAGGAACCCGAATTAAATTTTAGGGCTAATATTTTAGGTTATTTTCTAAGAACCACACGACTAATATTTTAGGTTTTTAGAATTCATTTTATTTTTGTATTTGCGAAGTTAATTTTTATGAGTTATATTATCTAACTTACATATGTATTTTTTTCAAATTATTTTGTATGTTAACTTGTTTTTTTAGAGAACCCGAAAAACCCTTACAAAACCCAAAAAACCCAAAATAACCCGAATAACCCGAACCCAAATAACCCAAATAACCCAAATAACCCGAACCAAATAACCCAAATAACCCAAATAACCCGAATAACTCGAACCCAAATAACCCGAATAACCCGAACCCAAACAACCCAAATAACCCAAATAACCCGAATAACCCATGGATACCCGAATTTAATTTGGGTTATTTTGGGTTCACCGCTTCAGAACCCGAATAACCCGAACCCGAATCGGAACCCGAAGAACCCAGACCGAAAAACATTTGGGTTCAATTCGGGTTCAATTTTCGTAAACCCGAGGAACCCGGATCGAAACCCGGATTGGCCACCCCTAGTTTAGGGACACTGCACTCAAGTCAGTTGTGAGGGGGGCTCATCTCCTACTTTATCGTCGACTATTTTGATCCTTCATCTCCAACCCCAGCTTTGGAATCTCTAGAACAGGTCCGATCCGTTCCATCACCTACAACATCTGAATTTGTTGCGCCTACTTCTACTGATACTTCTACTGAACTTGGTCGTGGCCTTTGGTCGAAGGAACAGTCGACTCGGCTTTGTGACTATGTCATCAATACCATACAAATTTTAAGCCCTTCACATGTTTTCCTAGTCAGGTCACATCTTCAGGCAATCAATACCCGATCTCTTATTCAATCTCTTGTAACAATTTTTCTACGGCATATCGTACTTTTCTAGCAGCTGTGACAACACATGTCGAACTTTCCTCGTACATTGAGGTGCCAAAGACCCCTATTGGCGAGCAGCTGTGGAAGCTAAAATGGATGTTCTTGTAAACAATGGCACTTGGACATTAGAGTTATTGCCACTAAGAAAGAAGGCCATCGGCTGCAAGTAGATTTGTAAAATCAAATACCGATCAGACGGTTCTATTGAGAGATATAAGGCACGTTACGTTTGGTGATATTGGGAAATCGACAAGTCGAGGGTTTGGACGACATAGACGCATTTTCATCGGTAGCCAAGATGAGCGTTTTTCTCACCGTGTTCGCATCTCTGAATTGGGAAGTTCACTTGATGGATGTCCATAATGCTTTCTTGCATGGGGATCTCGCAGAAGAGGTTTACATGAAACTTCATCCCGGTTTCGAATCGTAAGGTTCTTTTCACGTATGTCATCTCAAGAAGTCTCTATATGGCTTGAAACAAGCCCCACGGTGTTGGTTCACCAAGCTTTTATCGGTTTTGGAGAATTAATTAATAAAAAATTAAAATGTATAAATAAACAAATATAATATCATAATTTGTTTTTGGAATTTTTTTATATATATATATATTAAAATTTATCGTTATAAAACAAAATAAATATTAAAAAATATTGATTTTAGTTATATATATTATTTAAAATTAGTTATCTTGAAAAACAAATTTTAATTTTAACTTATTTTAATATATTCTATATATAAAAAGTTTTCCCTCTCTGAACAAAGAGTTTTTTTTGTATATATATATTTGATTATTCAAATATTATAATAACAAATATATTCAATATATATATAAAAATATAGATATATATTAAATAAATATCCTATTGTCAAATTTTTTGAATAATACCATTACAAAGAATTAAAACATGAAACAATTTATATAAATTTAAATAAATACAAAATTTATTAATTCATAAATTAATATAAATTCTATAACAATTACAATTTATTAAAATATCCTATTTAAAAACAAACTAATCCAAACAAAACAAATAAATTATTAATGAAATTTACACTATTGTGAAATAAAATTTTTAATACTATCATAATTTTTTTATTTTCTATTCTAATTTATAATTTAATTTTACTCTCCACTAATTTTTTTATAGCCACTAAACTATTATTTTATATAACGTATTTAATATCAATATTATTCTTGTTCACCAATTAAAGTAAAAAACCATTTACATTCCTTTTAAGTTATATGTATATTATATTATTTATTTATCAATAACTATTTTCGTTATATATATTTTTACACTTAAATTTATAATTGCTATTATATATTTGAAATAATAAATAAATTATTAATTTTGTTGTAATTATTATTTTATATAACGTATACTTTTTTAATAATTAACTTTTAGATAATAAAATAGGTTATAACTCTTATTATCATTTATTTAATTTTAATATTATTTGAAAATTGATATAAATTTATATTTTTTATATAATTTTAATAAAATTTAAATATTATATATATATTAGTGAAATAAAATATTATATAATTAATATCACATTATTTTTGTCACATGTTAATTTTTTTCACATTTCTTACAATCCTTTAATTTTTTATAATTATTAGTTTAATTTTAATTGTAATTATTAATTTTGTTATAAGTATTGTAACAAATAATTATACATTAAATTGTGTTATAACAACATTTTCCACTAAAATGTTTAATATACATTAAAAGTATATTTATATCATGTATTTAATATCAATGTTATTTCTATTGACCAATTAAAGTACCTATTTACCAAATTAATAGGTAAAAAAACCTTTTATATTCATTATAACTTATATGTATATTATATTTTTTATTTACCAATAATTATTTCCTTTATATATATTCACAAATATTTAATTTAGTAATTATATAATTTTATAAATATGTTGAAGTTGTTCCAACTCATCCGTTTTTACATGAATAACTATATTAATTTTAAATTATACATAATAATATAATAAATATGCACTTTTCAAATATATAATAATATTAGATCCTATTTATAATTAAATTTTATAATATTAGATCCTATTTATAAAATTAATTAAATTTTATTATATTTATGATAATAAATATATCACTTTATTTGCTTATTACTACACCATTATTACACTAATAACTTACCCATAATACTCTAACCTTTAGTATAAATATTACATCTTACATTCTCAATCTTACATCTTACATTTTTTTCTTCTCAATCTTTTAACCAACAAAAAATCTAGAAAAAAATCCATTTTAGCTTCCCAATGGATACATCTAAACTACAAATTAACCGTTCTACGACCACTAACATTTGTTTTAATGACCTATTAATTGACCGCAGTAAACAGATAATTGTAGCAAGATTATTCTGCTTTCGGGAGGCTCGAAAGTTTAAAAAAGGGGTCAACTAATTGGTTTAGATATGTTTCTTATCAATGAAAATGTATGTAATTTATCCCGCGTGATGCATAGGTTATTATTTATTTAACATTTTTTATTTTTATTTAAATGTTTATTTTATAAATAATATAAAATAAATATACTTATGTATAATATTACTTTTAATGAAATATAAATAAATTTATTATTTATTTATTAAATAAAATATTATTGATGAAATATCAGTTGGTAGCACATTAGTATATTACATATGATCAATTATATGTTATTTTGTATAAATAAATATTGATTATCATATAAAATTTTAAGCATTTAAACAATCTAATTTAAATGAAGCTTTATTTAAAAACAATTTTTCTACAATAATAAAACAATATCGCTTTATATATATTTATTATGTTTTAAATAATTTTTGTAAAACTAAAACATTGTTGAGATAATTTAATTTATATTTATTAATTCATTTAAAAATTTAAAATTAATTTTTATTATTAATATTTATAAATTAATAACGTTGTTTAAAGTTTAATTATAGAATTAAAAATAATAGATGTCTTTTATATTTATTTGAAAATTTAATGATAGCATAAAAATAAAATATTTTTATTAATTATATATATTTTAATGATGGCTTTTAGAATAAATTTAATATATTTTAATGTTTTTATATTATAAATTTTATTAATATAAAGTTATTTATATATATATATATTGTGAATTACAAAAAAATCACTTTAATACATTGTTAATGCATATTAATATGGGATAAGACTTATATATTGTGGATTTGCAAAAAACCACTTTAATACATTGTTAGTGTATATTAATATAGGATAAGGCCAAATTAATTCAAATTAATTGTAAATTAACAATAAATTATATATATTATATATTATATATAAATAAAATACATATTAAATTGTTAATATTATAAGATGATATATTTTTAATACATGTACAGTTTTATTGGTATACATATATACAAATTAATTATAAAGTGCTTAAATTGGTAAATTGTTATTATTATGCTAAGTTATATTTGTATATAAATATATATTGGTAATTATATATATACATAATATGTGATATTAATATAAAGTTATTTTATCTATATATATATATATATTGTGGATTTACACATTAGAAAAAACAATTTTAATTTATTGTTAATGCATATTAATACAGTATAAGACCAAACTAATTCAAATTAATTGTAAATGAGTCATAATTATAAATAATTGTAAATTAATAATGTATTATATATATCATACATATTCGTAAATATATGTATATATATATTCGTATAGTTAATAAATTAATTTATAATTTATTGTTAATAAGTTATAATATAAAATTTTAAGCATTTAAAATCTAATTTAAATGAAGATTTTTTTAAAAACAATTTTTTTACAATAATAAAGCAATTTTTCTACAATAATAAAACATTTATTTGAAAATTTAATGACATAATAAAAATAAAATATTTTAATTAATTATATATATATTTTAATAATGGCTTTTAAAATAAATTTAATATATTTTTTCATTTTTTTATTATAAATTCTATTAATATTAAGTTATTATATATATATATATATATTGTGGATTTGCAAAAAACCACTTTAATACATTGTTAGTGTATATTAATATAGGATAAGGCCAAATTAATTCAAATTAATTGTAAATTAACAATAAATTACATATAAATAAAATACATAAAGAATAGTGGAAGACAAGTGAATTATAAATTTGAACTAATTAACTATGCTAATGAAGTATGCTTTCGGTGAAATGATAGGAGAGGATGGAAGAGGAAGATAAAGATAGAAGAGGAAACGATTCTTTTATTCATGTGGATGACACGATAAATCCTTTGAAATTTCTTTGTCAATACTCATACAAAAAACACGATGGAGTTTTGATTTCATTTTTTATTATATTTTATATTGTTAAATAAACATGAATAATAAAAGAAAATGCAGAGAAAATTTGAAAATAAAATTGGAAGAGAAAAATAAAGATTGTAAAATTAATTAAAATTCTAACCAATAAACACCAAATAATATGTATCGCCATATGATAATATATTCTATATGTTACATGTTTTTAATTTTTTTACTCCAACTATGAGTGAGTTGATTCAATTATTTTGTTTTCAAATGATTTTAATATATATATATATATAAAATATTATAACAATCAATTATATTTTAGAAAAAAATATTCACATCCATAGTTCAATGCAATATATTTTCACCCATTGATATTCTATTAGCTTCATATTTTTTAAACTATAAAATATTTACTTTTTTCACTTAATATTATTATTAAACTAGATCAATTTTATGTTATAATATATTTTTTATTAGCATTTATTATTTATTAATTGATAAAATAATATATATGCAATTCCATGAATAAAATTTTTAATATTTCTAATATATCGATTTATTTTTAAAAGATTATTTTTTATTATATATTTCCAAATTTTTGACATTCCGCGCATTGCGCGGGTTCTTTTTCTAGTCTATATATTAAAAGTTGGATGATTAGAGACTTCTCATTCGTTCTCTCTTCTCAAACTTCCACATCATCAAGTTAAGTTTTTTTAAAATTTTTATTCCTATATTAATTACAATTCATAAATTTCTTTAAAAGAATTACATATTAATAATATTAATATTTTACAGAAATATAAAATAATTACATTATATTTCGAGATAATTTTAATAATTATATACATAAATAAATAGAAAATTAATAAATTTATAAATAATTGAAAACAAAAAAATGTTTATATGTTTATTTGAAATAAAATCTATATATAACAAATTGGATAGTTCTTGACTTCTCATTCATTATTTCTTCTTAAGTTTTCACTTCATCAAGTTAAGTTTTTTTTTAATATTTCTATTTCTACATTAATCACAACTCATAAATTACTTTAAAATAATTATATATTAGTAATATTAATACTTTAAAAAACTTAAAATATATAATTTAGATAACTTGAAAACAAATTTATATTTTAACTTATTTTAATAAATTTAAATTTTAAAAAACTATAATTAATATATTTAAAAATAATATATTATTGAAAAAAGTTAAGATTGAAAAACAATTAATACCCATTATATCATTTATCTTTTCTAATTAATGTTATTTTCATATAATTTAGATTCAATCTATCTCTAAATTATTATATATTTTCTATATAATTAAAATAAATAAATAATTTTTTATATATTAAAATTCTACAAAAAAATGATCCATGAAAAATTAAAATATAAAATAAACAAAGCTAATAACATAATTTATTTTTAATTTACATATATATTTTCAACTCTATCGTTACAAAATAAAAATTTATCCACATAATGCTGATTACAAATTTACAAAAAATAATACCCATCATATCATTTACCATCTCTAATTAATGTATATTTTCTATACAATTTAAATTCAATATATCTCTTAATTTATTTTTTATTTTTTTGTATAATTACAATAAATATATAATTTTTGATATATTAAATGTCTACAAAGAAATAATTAGTAAAAAATTAAAAAGTATAAGTAAAAAAAATATAATATCATAATTTGTTTTTAGAATTTATATATTTCAAATTTATCGTTATAAAACAAAATAAATATTAAAAATATTGATTTTAGTTATATATTATTTAAAATTAGTTATCTTGAAAAATTGTTAATTTTAACTTATTTTAATAAATTTTAATTTAAAAAACTATAATTACAAGTACTTAAATTTATATATATTATTGAAAGAAATAAAATTTCATATATTAAACTAAAATTACAAGTATTACATAATTTTAAAAAAGTACAAGTATTTAATTTGAGTGAACAGAATGCATGTGAAGTCTCAAATTATTCAACTTTTTATATATTAATTTTCTCTATAATTAAAATAAATAAATAAATAATATTTCATATATTAATTTTTTATAAAGAAAATGATCCATGAAAAATTAAAGTATATAAATAAATGAAAATAATATCATAACTTATTTTTAATTTACATATATTTTTCAAATTCATCTTTATAAAATAAAACTTTAACCGTATAATACGCGAATTATAATCTTGTATAATTCTAATTGTATAATTCTAATTGTGTTGTTGAGAAAATATGATTTGGTTTTCACTAAATGTAATTCCTTCCCCTAAATGAATTTGACCCAACAAAAATGACCCATAAGGCCCAAATATAACATCTTTTGCATCACATATTATTGGGCCTAAGTATAATAATAATAATAATAATAATAATAATAATAATAATAATAATATTATTATTATTATTATTATTATTGTTATTATTATTATTATTATTATTATTATTATTACTATTACGCGCGGGTTTTTATCAATTTTTTATTATAGAGTTAAAATTCATATGTCATAAATAGATTATCATATCAAAACGTGTAAGAATCGTGTAATCGATGATGGTTATATATTTTATATCTTATTTTACGAAACAATTATCAATATATTTAAATTTTATTATAAATACCTAATTAGTTATTATAGTTTAATAGCAAGATCAAGAAAACCAAATTTTGATATTATCATCTGATAAATTATTAGGTTAAAAAAAGATATGTAGATAATAGAAATTATGTAGAGAAATAATAACTCAATTAGTATAAAATATTTTTAAAATAAAATATATTATCTTTTTTATATATAAACTTTTACAAATCCATATATTCTCATGTTGTCACCTTGATAACTATGTCACGTTTTTTAAGCTTCTGTCATTTTCATTCTATTATATTAGGTTTTTAATGTCAACTAAATAAGTTTTAGATAAGATGAAATTAAAGTCAAGAAAACAGAACCTAATCAAAGAAGAATAAATATGTCGCGTGAACCCTAGCTGACCCGCCGTCGATCCGCCGCGCCATCATCAACACACGACTATATTTACGTCATCGACCTGCCAAAAGAAAATCATAATCATTGACGGTGAGGATTCTGATAATGAACCACCACTTGATGTGGTTTCTCAGAAATCAAGGGTGGGTTGTGGTGGATTCTGAGATTTAATCGAATAAATAAATATTGTTGAAGTGGAACGTTGCGAGAACAACATTTACATTTATATATATATGAAAAGAATATCTAAATATAAAATTATCAAAATTTTGAATTAAATATTTGAAAATAATTTATTGATTTAGGATAATATTTTATTTAATGAAACTGATATATAATACAAAAGTTATTGTAATGTATTAAAAATAAAAACATATATGGATAAAAAGCTTTTATGGATAAAAAAATATATCCAATGTATATGAATAATTTTAAAATTTTAAATGAAGTAGAGAAGAAGCCATCTTTGATATTCCAAGAAGAAAAAACTTATTTTTTATCATTTAATAATCTTTGCTGAGGTGGTTTCACCAGATTCAACCTTGCAATGATTATTGTATATGATATATAATACAAAAGTTATTCTAGTGTATTAAAATTAAATATATATATATATAAAGAGTAGATATTTTGAAAACTTATAAATATTCTGTCACAATAGAAATCGAGATAATATTTGTTGATTTTTTTCTCTTTATACAACATGTAATACTTTTATATATAAATCAATTTAAATTAATAAAAATTTAATTGATGATTGGACTGCTACGTCAATGTTGACATGACTTCACCAGAATTGAACAAAAAGTCAAATTTTAATTTATAGTATTTAATTTAATTTGATTTGATTTAATTTTTTTAAACATGATGTTTCATTTATAACATTTCTTTTTTGTGTTACTAGATTATAACCCGTGCTACGCATGAGCTGATTTATATAATTATTTTATTATATAAAACTTTTATTTCAATATATATTACGGTGCATAAAAAACATTAATGGAGTTAAAAAATATTGATGTGAAAATGCAACGAAAATTAAAATAAATTAACAATTTTAATAGTTATTGATTTATGAATTAAAAAGAATAATGTTAATATATAACTGTTTTTAGATCTAAGCTAATTAATAGATCTTAATATATAATATTATATATTATATCATACGATTTGATAATATTTTAGAAAATATATAAATACTTAGACCATAGAAAATATAATATATATATATATATATATATCAAGGTTCAAGAAAACGCTAGGCGCTAGGCGGGCGGACACCCAGCGCCTAGCGCCTAGAGCGCCTAGGCGGAGCCTAGACGGTGTCTAGGCGGGCTAGGCGGATTTATATATATATATATAATGTAATATTAATCCAAATTTTTAATTTAAAACATTTATAATCATTCAGCTTTTTTTATATTCTTTATTGAAATGTTGTTAATCAAATTCAAATTGTATGTTAATTTCTTCTTCGTCGAAATCAAAATATGATTCATCAAACTCTCTATCTATACGCAAATCATCCATTTGCTCGATCTCTTGAACATTCATACGTCAACATATTTTGGATTGATCCTTCATATTCTTCCATTGATTCATCGTCCGTTTTTCCATGATCAACAATCCAATCTTGAAAATGATATGGATCATTAGATAGAAACACATTCAAAGTCTTGTTCATTTATTTTTATTTTAAACCATAAACCTCACGTTGAATTAAAAATAAACTAGATTATTCAACCTTTTCGGGGCGCCCGGCCACCGCCTAGCGCCTAGGCGCCGCCTAGGCCGATTTTTAGAACAGAGATATATATATTACTTACATATATGTACATATGAAATATTGCTTTAAATCATTCAAAAAAATTTAGGATGATCGTTTTTCATATATAATTTATTATATAAGTTTTTTTTATTTCTTTGGCATCAACAAATATAGATTTCCACATATTTCTTTAAAAAAATACAAAAAAATAAAACAAATGAAAGACAACAAAAAAGTTGATAACGTGGTGCAAAGAGAATGTATCATTTTTCAAAATAATAAGTGAAACATTAACTAAATTCTTATATATATATATATGTTACTTACATATATACATATGAAATATTGTTTTAAATCATGCAAAGAATTTTTACAATGATCTGATTTCATATATAACTTATATAAGTCTTATTTTTATTTCAAACGCATTTACACATGTTGAAAAAAAAATAAAACCAATAAAAGAAAACAAAAAAATTGATGACATTATGTGAAGAGAATGCATCTTTTTTCAAAATAATAACTTAAACATTAATAAATTCAATAAAAAATATCATTCATTTTTTGGTGAAAGAAAAAAGTAATGGGATAACGGAAGACATAAATAATTAATATTATTAAATAATTAGATAAATTTTATATTAATTGTAAAAATTAGACAAAATGTAAACAATTAATATTTGTTTCTTTATATAAAAACCTTAGACAAAATGTAAACAATTAATATTTGTTTCTTTATATAAAAACCAACTTGATGATGTGGATGCTTATGTGAGAGTAGTCACATATGGCACAACCGTCGACGTCGTGGAATTTTGGAAGTTGCGGTGGAAAAGGACGATGCGTCGGGTGGAGAAGTCTTGCATGGAGTGTCGAAGAAGATGTTGCTTTAATGGAAGAATAATGTCATCCCGAGAGCTAAAGTTTTGGTTGAAAGATGAGATGAGGAATTTGTGAGAGATGAAATACAAATTTGTGAAAGTAACGGATGAAGAACTAAAGGCAATAAAGACCAAAAGATAAGAGATAATGTTAGTGGCCATTAAAAATTATGGTAATGGACATTAACTTTAGGTGTTACTATTAAGAAATAAATGTAATGGATATTAATTTTTAAATGTTTAATTGAATTATAAAAAAAAATAAAAATCTGAGGAGATAGATTTATTATTTAATTATTATTAAATAATTAATATAAAAAATAAAAGGAGGATATTTACTGAGGTGGTAGCCTCTTTTTATAGATATAATTTCAAAATAGGACAATTTAGATTAGTGGTTATAAATAATTTTTAATGGAGAGTAAAACTTAATTATGAATTATAAAAAAAATCATGTGTTGATGAGGTGGCGCAATGAGGAAGCTCCATTTTATCCTACTTTTTATATATAGATTTTTTGTATTTATTTTAATTTATATAAATTGTTTCATGTTTTAATTCTTCGTCGTAATTGTATTATTCTAAAAAATTGAAAATAGGATATTTATTTAATATATATATCTATATTTATATATATATTGAACATATTTTTATATCCACGTTTTTATTATATTATTTGAAATAATCAAATATATATATACAAAACAAAACTCTTTGTTAAGAGAGGAAAAAAAATTTTATGTATAAAATATATTAAATTTAGAAATAACTACAATGAGTATTAAATTTAGATTAGTGGTTATAAATAATTTTTAATGGAGAGTAAAACTTAATTATGAATTATAAAAAAATCATGTGTTGATGAGGTGGCGCAATGAAGAAGCTCCATTTTATCCTACTTTTTATATATAGATTTACACATGTTGAAAAAAAAGAAATAAAACGAATAAAAGAAAACAAAAAAGTTGATGACATGATGTAAAGAGAATGCATCATTTTTCAAAATAATAACTTAAATATTAATAAATTCAATAAAAATATCATTCATTTTTTGGTGAAAGAGAAAAGTAATGAGATAATGGAAGACATAGATAATTAATATTATTAAATAATTAGATAAATTTTATAGTAATTGTATTAATTTGACATAAATGTAAAATTAATATAAACAATTAATATTTGTTTTTTTATATAAAAAACCAACTTGATGATGTGGATGCTTAGGTGGCTTAAGGAGAAGAGAGGGAAGCATCCTCCTTTTATATATATAACTAGGAAACCAACCCGTACGATGCGCGGGACCGATAAAAATTCAATTTATGATGTTTTATGCAGTTGATGATTGTAATAAGAAATGTGTTAGTTATGCGATCTTTTTAATATAAATGTGATAAAATAATAATGTCTTGAAAAACAACGTGAGATGATAAAAAAATAAGAATCACGAATGAAATGTGTTGGTATTCATTCAAAATTACATATGACGTACCTACTATCGGTTTAGGAAAAAAATCCTCCAGCATTGATATATTTCAAAAGATAATCTAATTTCATCTTAAATACTTGGCTTTTAATGTCTAACCTATCACTTGTGGTTACTCCATTGTACATCCCAAGGTGATTCCATATTTCAGTCCATTTTGAATTTGCAGTCATTGTCACAAAGAGGTCTGAATCTTCGTATCATCGACATATAACCATTGGATCATGATACTTTTCAACCATATAACGTGGTCCCCCTGTAAAAGAAGGGGGTAATATAATTCTTCTTCCTATAGACTTAGCAGTTTTATCGCCATGTCCAATAGCATCGAAGATATTATTGTACAGATCTAACATCAACTTCTTCCGCGTTCCAATTACATCACCCGTTAACGAATCCTTGATAGCACAAACACGACCAATAACATCTGAAACATGTTATTTAATTAATATCAAGGTGATTTTGAAGATAAACATAATTTCTAGATGAATGTTTAAAAAAATTAATTGAATGTAAAATAGGTGAAAAACCTAGAAAGACAACATCTCATGTTCACATATATATTCACATAAATATAAAACCATTTGTAATATAGTTTACAATAAAGAAATATTTTTTGATATTAAATATTCATACATAGTGTAAGAGTAATATGCGTTATTTATATATTTTTACCCAATGTAATTAAAGATATAAATAGTTACTAAATTCAAAATCATATATGCAATATGTCATGTTGTTAACATTAAAATTGACAAAGATGATCTATATATATATGTACTATGATATATATGTTAGCAATACAAAGAAAAATGAATTCATAAATATAAATATCATATGTGTTTCTCCTCTTATGCAATGTATTGATATGTAATTGGCATGCGGATTAAAAAAATATTAAATTATATTTTTTCAACGTAAAAACTAAACAAAAATTGTGTATTAGACGATCATAATCATGATAAAAATATACATTAACATTATAAAAAACATAAAAATGATATGATAAAAAAAAAAGAAAAATAAAAAATAATATGCAAAAACTGTGCATTAGATGATCATAACCATAATAAAAATATGCAATAAAAATATAAAAACATATAAATGGTACCATAAGAAAAAAGAAAAATAAAAGACATTGTCTCTTTTACCTTAGTATTTTTTTTATCTCAATTTGATAAACAATAAAATTCTATAATAAATACATTTAAATAATACAAAATGACACTCTTCTAATAAAAAACATAAACGACGATACAATACTATTTTTTTATCTCAATTTGATAAACAATAAAATTCTATAATAAATACATTTAAATAATACAAAATGACACTCTTCTAATAAAAATATACATAAACGATACAATACTATTGACCTCCATAATCCTCCTCCCCATTCACGCATCATATGACTCAGATGTTTGTTTATCACTAACATCTCACGTTCTTCATTTTCCTGATTCACTTGCCCTCCTTGCTCACATCCCATTTTCTCTTTCTTCCCATTTTCCCCTTCATCCCCACCCCTATCGACAAACACTCCCCCTCTACCCCCTTTTTGTCTCCATGTCTAAAGCTACGACTCTTGTTAAGAACGAAGCTTATAAGAGGATCATAGAAGCCGCCTTTGATAGGAAAAGAGCCAAAGAGGCTTTACTCCATCTTCATTCCCTCGGTTAACCACCTTTGAATCTCGATAACACCTCTTGATCCACACGCTCGAAAGGTGTTTGTTGGAATGCTTCACACGCATGTGCATTTTGATATAGTTGAGATTGTGCTTTTTTTATGATCTGCATGAAAAATATTTGAAAAATCAACAATTAAAAGTTCTACTCTTTGACCATCATTTCTCACCCTCTTCCCTTACCTCTCTTCTTCCACCTTCTTCCTCTTTGTCAATCTCTCTTCCCCTCTAGAACTACCAATATTTTCTCGTCACCCTGCAAAAAAGAGCGATCTGGATGTAGGCAGCGGCTTGAGGAACACCTAAAAAAGAAACCCAAAGATAGCAGCGACGGATTTGTGGTTAAATTTGGCAAGAGATCACGAAATGTATAAGCAATAAAATAGAGGAATTCCAAAGATCTATGGACATAATGATATAAATGATTATTCATAGCTAAGTAGTGGAGAATGGAGAAGTGGAGGAGTGGAGAAGTGGTTCATTAATTAATCGAAGAAACATTTCAAAATGATAAAATGGAATTAGTGGACGAAACGGAAAAAAAAAGTGAGTATTTATGAAATAAAAGTTGGCATTAATTTTTCTTTGACTAATGTGAAAATATGAGCAATCAAGAGTGGTTGATAATGGAAAAAAAATTCAATTATTATTATATTGATTTAATATATATTAATACATAATATATAAATATTTATTACATATATATTGAATATATATTCTTCCATTAAATAATTAGATAATATAATAATTAGTATGTTTAATTAAAAAATATATATGTAGATTAGAAATAAAATCAAAAGGATATAAAAAATAGAGCATGTTATAATATTCAGTTTGTTTTGAATTTTTTTAATTAAATATATATTAGTTATTTTATTATTTAACTATTAAATTAAATAATAAATATTAAATATATATGAATATATATATAAACTAATTATTTATGTATTATATGTTAATATATTATATATTAATATATATTAAATAAATATGTATATATTTTTTAATTTATTTATAAATAAAGAGCTTTTATGTATATTTTTTGTATTATTTCAAATAAAATAATAAAAAGGTAAATATAAATGATATATATTCAATATATAAGAACATATATTATTATATAAATATGTATGTATTTTTAATCTATATATAAATAAATATTTTTTTCTCGTTATAATGAGAAAAAATCTCTTTATTTATATATAGATTTAATAGAGAATAAAATTAAATTATAAATTAAAATTAAAATAAAATATAAAAATATTGAAATGTTATAATATTTCATTACGTTCAATTTAGATTACGATTTAAAAATATCTTAAGATATTTTTAAAATTTAGAATTTAATAATTTACAAAATAAATAATATTCAAATTCAGAATTAATAATAAAATCTTATATATTAATATATTATTTATAACTAAATATTAAAGGGCGAAAAAATTTATATTAATATATTATTTATAACTAAAATCTTTATATAAAAATAGAAAAAATCTATATTTACAAATACAAATATAAATAATTAAAATATTTTAAATTTATTATTTTTAATCAAATATTAATATATTATTTATAAAAAATGTATTAACTTTTTTATATGTAGATTAGTGTTAATATTGTTATGATATATTAAACAATTTGTGTATTAGTGGATATTTCATATATTAATTAATTTGTATATTAATGGATATTTAAAAACTGATTTTAAAATTAAAAATATAATTATGATGATGAGGTGGTAGAATGAGAAGCCAAGAAAATAGCTCCTTTTTATATATAGATTTCAAAAATGTTTGTATTTTTCATTATGTATATATATGATGATAATAAAACTAAAATTATAAATAGAAAATAGATATAAAAATATATATCCAATATATATGAATATATAATATCCAATATATATGAATAATTCTAAAATTTTAAATGAAGTATAGAAGAAGCAACTTTAGGTATTCGAAGAAGAAAAACTTATTTTTTTAACATTTAATAATTATGGATATATTAAACAAATATGTATTATATTTTAAATTCTATATATAAATAAAGAGCTTTTTATAGATAAAAAATATATATCTAATATATATGAATAATTTTAAAATTTTAAATGAAGTAGAGAAGAAGCAACATTTGGTATTCCAAGAAGAAAACATTTATGTTTTTTAACATTTAATAATCCTTGTTGAAGTAAATAAGTAAATATATATATATATATAACTCTTTGGTGTTATTTCAAATAATATAATAAAATATAAATATAAAAAATATATATCCAATGTATATGAATATATATTAAACAAAAATATATATATTTTAAAATTTATGAATATATATATATATTAAACAAATATGTATATATTTTAAAATTTATATATAAATAAAGAGCTTTTTATAGATAAAAATATATATCTAATATATATGAATAATTTTAAAATTTTAAATGAAATAGGGAATAAAAAATCTTTGATATTAAAAAAACTTATTTTTTTAACATTTAATAATCTTTATTGAAGTTATTTCACTCGCAAAAATTATTATATATAATAATTATTATTATTATTATTATTGTTGTTGTTGTTTTGGGTCACGTGAATAGAATTTCTAATATGAAAATTTGAAGGTGTACTATACATGTAATTTTATATCATTTATGGATCAATTGGATTAAATCTTTTATTTTTTTATCATTAAATATTATAATAATATTTTTATAATATGGTACTTGATATTTTAATCATAATAATGAAAAACAATTTGTGTGGTTTATATGTAATATTACCACTTACGGTATTGAAGGAGGACATATTAAAAAGAGAAAAAAAGAACAGAATAATAGTGTTGCAAAGTCAAAAAGTATAATTCAGACAAAAATTTATATGCACAGATTATTAATTTCGATGGGAGATATGTCCAAAGAGCAGCGACTCGAAAGATACTCAACAACACATAACCCCACTCCGGACAAAAAAAAGATCAATTATTTATTTTATGTTTTCCTTATATTATATATTCATACAATTTGTCATAACGTTTTGAAACAAAAATATTAAATTTAACTGAAATAGTCACATGACATTTATTAGAATTTATTTTCGAAATAATGTGAAACATATAATAAAATAGCAACAGCAGACATGTCAGTTCCAAAACGAGTCTAAAAATGGTGGATGGGTATAAGGTTATTTTGGTCATTAGCTCATGTTTGACCGGTAGGTGTTGACTTTATACTTTACCAACCCTTGTTTCCATATCTTTGTATTTCCCTTTCCTCTCTCCTTTCGCATTCATCCTATCTCTCGTTTCGAAATCAAATAAAAATTGAATTCTACTTCTCTTTATCTTTTCTAATTTTACCTTTTAACTTTTTCTGTTTAAATTCGGTTAAAATTTTTCAATTATCATCGGATTTAAGTTCAATAAAAATTTGATTTATATCTATTTTTATTCGATTTATGTGTAACAAATAGAACTGCAAGTGTAGTTTATTAATTAACTAAACTGGCCATATATATGGTCTTACTAACAGATCCTACAAAAACTGAAACAGACTGCTAACAAAAGTGGCTAAAAACTCGGATTCTGTTACACAACTGTGTGACTTATTTTTGAGGTTGAATGAGCAACCAATTAACATTCGCTCTCTTAAACTAAACCATCACGGTTTAGTTTACTTCTGATATGTTAACCATCCCAAGTCTGCAATGCAACTTCTCAAATTGCTCCACCTTCAGGGGTTTAGTAAAGATATCTGCAGTCTGATTTTCCGAAGCACAATAACACAACCTAACAACTCCATCATTTACCAATTCTCTTCGATAGTGAAACCTTACTTCAATATGTTTACTCTTGCCATAGAAAACTGGATGTTTAGACAATTGAATCGTTGAGCTGTTATCACACATGATCACAGTCTCAGCACCTTCTGCAACTTGAAGGTGTTCTAATATCCTTCTGATCCAAACCGCGTGACACACACATGCTCCTGCAGTAATGTATTCGGTCTCGGTTGTCGAAAGAGCCACTACAGGTTGTTTCTTTGATCCCCACGACACTGCCCCAAATGCCAACATGAACACAAACCTAGAGGTGCTTCTCCGATCATCTAAGTCACCAGCATAGTCACGATCTGTGTAACCCATGAGCTTAAAGCTTTCTTCTCCTCTTTTGTAAAGAACTCCTAACTCTGTTGTTCTTTTTACGTACCGTAGGATTCTTTTTGCTGCATTGCAATGAGACACTCGTGGAGAGGCCATAAACCTGCTTATCAAACATACAACATACATTAAATCTGGCCTTGTTACCGTCAGATACATAAGGCTCCCCACCAGCTGCCTGAACAAGGTCTCATCCACTTTGTCTCCTCCTTGATCTTTGTGTAGCTTTGTTCCTGGTATTCACTGAGTTACCCTCTTCCAATGCGAATCGTACCGGTACCTCATTTGCATATCGCCTTTGACAGATAAAGATTCCTTCTTCACTTTGTATTACCTCCACACCAAGAAAATATTTCATCTTTCCCAAGTCGGACATTTCGAACTCCAGCATCATTGATTTTTTGGACTTTTCACAGAAGCTCTTATCATTCCCAGTAAAAATTAGATCATCAACATACAAACTGACGATGATAAACTTACTTCCGTACGATTTTGTGAACAGAGTGTGTTCGCTTGGGCATCTGTCAAACTTTTCTTTGAGAAAGTAAGATTCAATCCTGCTGTACCAAGCACGTGGGGCCTGCTTGAGTCCATACAACGCTCTTTTAAGCTTGTACACCTTCTCTTCTTCTCCCTTTCTAATGAATCCTTCTGGCTGATCAACGTATACATCTTCTTTAAGCTCTCCATGTAAAAAAGCACTTTTAACATCGAGCTGAAACACCTCCCATCCGAATTGTGCTGCTACTGCCAATATTATTCGAACCGTATCCAACCTTGCTACTGGGGCAAATACCTCTGTATAATCAACGCCATAGTTTTGTGCATAGCCTTTTGCAAAAAGTCTGGCCTTATATTTCTCTACTGCACCATCTTCGTTAAATTTTGTTTTATAAACCCACTTAACACCAATTGGTTTAGCACCTTCAGGCAACATAGTGAGCTCCCATGTGTGATTTCTCTCTATTGCTTCTATCTCTTTCACCATAGCTTCTCTCCAGATCGCTAGTTTTTCTGCATCAACAAAACATGTTGGATCTTGCTCTATCACACTCATCAACATCATCAAGACAGTCAGACTGTCTTCTTCTTCTTCGAGCAGATTTGCTTGTAGCTCATAGTCTGCTAACCAACTTGGTGTTCTCCGTTCACGTACACCCCTCCCTTGCACCAAACTGTTAGTTCCAGATGATTCACCTCTTTCTGCATTCACGGTTGTCCTGTTTAAATTTGCTGTTGAAGGAACTATCTTCGGAACGCCATCTTCTTCTTTTGTCTCATCTCCCCACTCAAGAATGTCCCTTTTTGCTTCCTCCTCTGTTCTGTTCCAGTCCCAACCCTTTTCTTCTTCAAAGATAACATCTTTGCTTACTACTATTTTCTTGGTGATAGGATCATACAGTCTCCATGCCTTGGATTCATCACTAACTCCCAACAGCACACACTTCTTGCTGTTTTCGTCAAGTTTTCTTCTTCTTTGATCTGGAATGTGAACATGTCCCACACATCCAAAAATTCTGAAGTAGTCTACTGTTGGTTTTGTTCCACCCACACTTCTTCTAGAGTTTTGTCCTCAAGTGATGCAGTTGGACTACGGTTTTAGATGTGTACGCTCCATCGTGCAGCTTCAGGCCAAAATTTTTTAGGCACTTATCTCTCACTCAGCATTGAGCGTACCACATTCAGGATTGTCCTATTCTTCCTTTCTGCCACTCCGTTCTGTTGGGGAGTGTAAGCGGTGGTTAGTTGTCTAGAAATTCCTTGTTCTTTACAGAACTCTGTAAATTCCACAGAATTGAACTCCCCTCCTCAATCTGTTCTCAGACAGGTTATTGCAGCTCCTGTCTCTTTCTCTGTACTGACTTAGAAGGCAAAGACTTCTGACTTTTCCCTTAAAAAATAAATGAATGTTTTCCGAGAAAAATCATCAATAAATGTTAGAATGTACCGCTTTTCACTGTGAGAAGCTGGAGTGATGGGTCCACAGACATCTGAATGGATCAATTGCAGAGGTTTTGATGCTCTCCATGAGCTTTTCTTTGGCATTGACCTTCGATGTTGCTTCCCAACGAGACATATCTGGCAGTTAGTTCTCTTTTGTTGCCTTGAGATTAGGAAGACCTACTACCATGCTCTTGTTTGCCAATGTTCTTAGACTCTCATGATTCAGATGTCCAAATCGACAGTGCCACAAGTGCAACTCCTTCTCCATTGTTTCTTCAGCTTGTAGACACATAGGGCTCTTTGGTGATTTTGATGCTAGGAGGTAGAACATCCGGTTTCCATTCATTGAAGTCTGCATGATTACTCCCTTACCCGGGTGAAACACCTTGCATTCCCCATTTTGTATCAAGATAGCCAGACCCTTTTCTTGGAGTTGGCCAATGCTCAGTAAATTGCTTCTAAGTTCAGGTACGTAATATACATCTGTTATGATCTGCGTGAACCCAATAGCTTGTAATATGATGTTTCCTTTCCCCACTACAAACATCTTCATGTCATTTCCAAGCTTCACAAATTTATCAAGACCCTTTTCTAGAGTGCAAAACCGTTCTTTGTTCCCGATCATATGATTACTGCATCCTGAATCAAGAAACCACACATCATCCTTGCTTGCTTTATTCAGCTCTAAATACGCCATCAGAAGCAACTCTTCGTCCGCCTCCAGTTCTGCATAATTACCCTTCTTTTCCCACTCCGGACATTCGTATTGAAAATGCCCGAGATTATGGCATTTAAAACACTCAATGAGTGCTTTGTTTGTTGAGGATCTCCCTCGTCCTCTACCACGGCTTCCTCTGAAGCTTCCACGACCTCTTCCTCTGTTTGGTCTTTCATCTTGGGATACCTTCAAAACCTGATCTTCCTCTTGTTGTACCCGCATTCGTCCATCATGAACAAGTAGACTCCCATGCAGTTCATCAATACTCATAGTACTTAGATCATTTGACTCCTCAATTGAACATACCACATAATTGAATTTTGGAGTCAAAGATCTCAGTATCTTGCTCACGATGGTGCCTTGTTCCATGACTTCTCCATTGGTTTTCATCTTGTTCACCACTGCCAGTGTTCTCCCTAGAAAGTTATCAACCTTTTCTCCTTCCTTCATGGCTAAGAGTTCAAACTCTTTCCTCAAAGCCTAAAGTTGTGCCTTTTTAACTTTCGTAGAACCTTGATACTTCTTCTTCATCGATTCCCAAATCGACTTAGAGGTACTCTTGTCAAGGATTGTTTCAAGAATCTTCTATCAATGGCTTGGAACAGAAAGGTCTTCACTTTCAGATCCTTGAGTTTGGCATCTTCTATAGCCTTCTTCTGTTCCTCACTCACTGGTGATGTCCCAGCAGCTCTTGTTGGAACACCTTCCTCCACGAGAGTCCACAACTCTCTGCTCCTTAGGAAGTTATCCATTGTCATTGACCAGAAATCATAATAGCCATCAAATCTGGGAATGGCTGGTTAAACGAATTTCTCGGACGATGACATTCTCTCTTTTTGGTTCTTTTGTTTTGAAAGGCTCTGATACCAAATGTAACAAATAGAACTCCAAGTGCAATTTATTAATTAACTAAACTGGCCATATATATGGCCTTACTAACAGATCCTACAAAAACTGAAACAGACTGCTAACAAAGTGGCTAAAAACTCGGATTCTGTTACACAACTGTGTGACTTATTCTTGAGGTTGAATGAGCAACCAACTAACATTATGATCATTTTTTTATTAGAATTTGGGTTTAAATTTGACACGGTTTAGATATAATTTTGATCCGATTTCCGATTCTATTTTGACCATAATTTAAGTCAAATTTTGATTTTCATCCAATTATAATCTGAATCAATATGAGATTCAACAAAATTAAACCGAAATTTGAATAAACCCGATTCTTATCGGTTTGTTCAAATTTTAACCCGAATCAATGTGAAATTCAAAAAAATCAAACCAAAATTTAAACAAACACAAATTCTTATCGGGTTTTCAATTTTTAACCCAAATTTAATATAATTATGACGCGAATTTGGTGCAATTTTGACACAATTTGATAAAACTATGAATTATTCGGATTTTAATCGAGTAAAAATTAAAATTGGATCAAAATCTTGACCAAAATTCAGTACAAATTTGATTTAATTTTGATTTTCACTCGATTAAAACCGAATCGCTCAAAATTACACCGAAATTTGAATCATAATTGGACTAAATTTGGGTATATTTCTAATAAACGGAAAATTTTTTTTTTTTAAAATTTCGATTTAGTTCGGTTCTAATTTCATATTGATTCGTATTTTAATCGGGTGAAAATCAGAATTGGATGTAATTTTGATCGCCATTTCGATGTAATTTTGATCCGATTTTAATTTTAACTCGATTAAAACTAAATTTATATTATTTGGTTGAAACAGCGGAATATCAGATATACCCTCGTAGGGCTAAAACGCTTCAAAAATACCCTTCCCTAAAATAATTATTTAATCGAAAAAAAACTGGAGAAAAGACAAATTTACCCTTAATTTTCGAACGTGATAAAACCCGCATTCTGGGTGAGTAAAAGCCAAACCCGCATTCTGGGAGAGTAAAAGCCAAGAAAGAACAAGTGATTTCGAACTTGAGAGGGATCGATTCGAAGTTGGCAAGAAGGAAATTCGAAGTTGGCAAGAAGGAAATGGCTAGAATCAGCAGCGGTGGAGAAGAGAGCACGAGTCAATCTTCAATGGCGTCAATAAGTGTAAGTAGATCGATTTCTAGGGTTTTGGAGGATGTCGAGTCCCAAAATGGTTTATTGATTTGAAATGGTGTGAGTGTCAATGAGTCGGTTGAGTCGCAAGAGTCGGTTGTCTCAGTGGGTCGGTTTGGGTCGCGATGGTCGGTTGAGCGTCGATTTCTAGGGTTTACAGGCTGTCGAGTCCCAGAATGGTTTATTGATTTGAAATGGGTGTGAGTGTCAGTGAGTCTGTTGAGTCTGAGTGAGTCGATTTGGGTCGCAATGGTCGCTTGAGCGTCGCAGGGAGTCTAAGGGTCGTTTGAGTCGGTTGTCTTAGTGAGTCGGCTTGGGTCGCATTGTTCAGTCGAGTCGCATGGGTCAGTTGAGCCAAAGGGTCGGTTGGGTCGCATGGGTCGCATGGGTCGCATGAGTCGCATGAGTCGCATGGGTCGCTTGAGTCGCATGAGTCGCTTGAGTCGGTAGAAGTATAATATATTCTTTAATTAATTGGTCATTTTGCAGGTGGCCCCAACGTCAAACTAATTAATTACAAATTAGGGTCGCATGGGTCGCATGGGTCGCATATATTGATGAATAGATGCGAACTCGGCAAATTTACGGGTTTAAGATGATAAAATGACCAAAACCAATCAATTAATACATTTGTAACGTCAAACTAATTAATTACAAATTAGGGTCGCATGGGTCGCATGGGTCGCATGGGTCGCATGGGTCGCATGGGTCGCATGGGTCGCATGGGTCGCATGGGTCGCATGGGTCGCATGGGTCGCATGGGTCGCATGGGTCGCATGGGTCGCATGGGTCGCATGGGTCGCATGGGTCGCATGGGTCGCACGGTCACATTACATGCGAAATCTACGAATTTACCGGTTTATAATGATAAAATGTAACAGACCAATCAAAACAATACATTTACAACGTCAATCAATGGTTAAAACAGATTATGACCCATGTGTCCCTATTTGAGTTGTGTATAACCAATGGTTGTGCTACAAAAGCGATAGTAGTGTTTTAAGAACTCGTCGGATGAGTTTGACAAAATTTCAAAAAATACATTCAACATTGTTTTCGAATATCGATATTATTTATATTATAGTCTATATTGATAATGGTATATTGATAATGGCATTGGTCGTATGGTCGCATATAATGATCAATACATACGAAATCGACGAATTTACGGATTAACAATGATAAAATGTCGTATGGGTTCTAATTTAATCCATGTGTTCTAATTTAATCCATGTGAGGGTCTCATTGGTCGCATTAGTCATATTTGTTCGCATGAGGTCGCATTGGTCGCATGAGTCATAATGAAGAATTTATCGAATTATAAGGATGAAAGTCCCAAAAACTTTAATCAAAATAATACAAATAATATAGTATTACACAATTACTAACTAACAAGGCTTTCTTTTTTTTGAAGTCGGCGTTGTCTCGGTTGTCACGTTCCAAACACTGGCAGTGATGCTGGCTTTTGAAGATGGGGTTTGTAACGATGCAGCAGACGGGGTTTGTGGCGACACAAATGGGTTTTGTATCGACGAAGAAGACGGGGTTTGTGGTGACACAAATGGGTTTTGTACCGACGAAGAAGACGGGGTTTGTGGCGACACAAATGGGTTTTGTACCGACGAAGAAGACGGGGTTTGTGGCGACACAAATGGGGTTTGTCTCGACGCAGCAGACGGGGTTTGTCTTCTCCGAGCCTCACCGGGTCCAGGATAACGATTCACTTTAGGCCTCCCGCTTAGCCTTTTCTGAGACAGTATAGGAGGTTCAAACACATGCTGAGACACGTCAGGGGGAATGTCCCAATCACTGCAATCAGGAACCGGATACACGGTTTCTTGGTAAGCCAAACGCCATGTCTCCCGAAGGTAGTAGTGTGAACATAGATCTGGTATCTTGTCACCTTTACCAACCTTATGTGCTGCCGCAATTGCGTGACTGCATGGATACTTATCTACGTCAAACATTTTGCATTCGCACGTTCTTTTTTGAAGACTCACTACAAATCTTCTACCCATCTCATTTCTCACCTCATACTCATCAGTGAGACTGTTCAATTCAATAACATCATACTTGGATGCCTGTCCAAACCGTGCATGTAACGTTTTCTCAACGTAAGGTGTTAACTTTTGAGAATCATCACCGGTAGCTGCTTCCAACCTATACCTATTGAACCATTCCACTGTCTTTCCCAAACAAACATCTAATAGCCCTAGGATCGACAATTTTTTTGACTTCTTCAACGTTGAGTTTATTGACTCGGCGCCATTAGTTGTTAATAAGTTGTACCGTTCCCTCTTAAATTTGCATCTTGCCCACTTAACGGGATCAAGTTCCTCTTTCTCCAAATACTTTGCAACATTAGGATACCTGGCCTTCAAATCATTCAATAGCACTTCAAATTCGTTCTCCGTGTATGCTGACGCACATCTGAAGAACATTTCCGCCACAGTATCACCCCTTTTCGTCTTTCTACCATGGCCTTTATTGACGTAGCTCTTTATATTTTGCGATATATGACGCGCACAAAAACCATGATCAGCTTCTTTATACACTTCTTTGACTGCTTTGATCAAGCTTTTATGGCGATCAGATATCACAACGACATCACGTCCGTCCGGTACCACCTGTTGCAATCTTGACATAAACCACGTCCATGATTCGTCCTTCTCTCTGTCGACTATTCCCCATGCAAGAGGATATTGGTGATGTTCACCATCTTGCGCGGTCGCCACAATCAATGCTCCCTTGTACACTCCTGTCAGAAATGTCGCATCCACGGCAACCACTTTACGCATGTATTTCCATCCCCTTATAGCCGCTCCGACAGCCATAAAAAGGTATTTGAAGCTTTTCCCATCATTGTCGAACATTAGATTTGCGACAGATTCGGGATTTCTTATATAAAACATGTGCAACCACCCTGGAAGCCTCCTATAATGTTCAAAGTCATCACCACGAATATCCTTTTGAGCACCGCATTTGCCTCTTAATGCCATCAAATACGATACATTGGCACCATATTTTGCTTTTACACGAGCCATCAATTCTTTTGCTGGAGGTGTTTCATAACTTCCGGCAAATTCCTCCTTCAAATAATCCTTAACCATTTGCGCTGTACCCTTTGTAGCTTCGGTGCGTTTACATACAGGTGAACAATTATGAATGGGATGATGTGTTCTCACACTAAACCGTTTGGAATTCGGGATTGCTGCCACACGTAATTTCCATTTACAACCATTTCCGGAAAACTTGCATCGTCCTTCCCACAGCTTCGTATCAGATCTCAATGTTGTATATCTAAACGAAGCTTCGATTGAACCCTTCCTTACAAATGCCTTTACATGCTTCTTGCTATCAAACTCTTGCCCAATTTTAAGATCCAATCCATCTCCTAACTCGAAGATATTATTTTCGCCATTGTGAACTACCATTTGCGAGTTGTTCTCACCATCACCATACTTACGCTCTGTTGGCACATCAGAATCAACTTTATTACTGCCACAAACGACTCCATCAACTACCACATTCATGGCACACCCACATTCTTCTCTTAACTCGCTTGTATGTTCACTATCAGAATCATCCGAATCCAAAATATCTATTGTCTCCGGATTACTCTCAACTCTACTTTTGTTATCTAGACCTATAATAACACAGTCATCATAATCTACAACACCTCGATCTTCACCTTCTTTAGCAATGCTTCCAAAAGCAGGAATTATAGGCTCAATTTCCCTCTCAAAAGCAGTCTCAAAAGCAAGAATTAGAGGCTCAATTTCGATTTCACAATTCACACCTGCCGATTCTATCTCTACATATAGTAGTGGTCGAATTCCTCTTATGCGATCGAACAGATAACAAATAAGATGTTTGTCATTCATTATATATGTCGGCTTCCTATTTTCACAAATATTGGGCAAATAGCTTAACTTCAACTTCGTTGTATTATTATCCACCATCATCTCTGCGCATAACTCATCAATCAGTTGCTGGTATGTCAGACTAAACAAAAAATAAATCAGTGTGATTTTCTCATCCACCGTATCCATTACACCTGTAACAAAAACATAAAAGAGGGGTAAATTCCGTGACCCTCAGCGACCGTGCGACCCTTGGACCCCTGCGACCCTTTCAACCATTTGTCCCTTTCAACCCTCTGCGACCCTTGGACCCCTGCGACCCTTTCAACCCTTTGCGACCCTTTTAACCCTTTACGACCCCTTTCCCCTGCGACCCCTTTACCTCTACGACCCTTGAACCCCTGCGACCATTGCGACCCTTGCGACCCTTGGACCCCTACGACCCTTTTACCTCTGCGACCCTTTGAACCCTTTGCGACCCCTTTACCATGCGACCCTTGGACCCATGCGACCCTTTGAACCCTTTGCGACCCCTTTCCCACCCGACCCTTGGACCCCTGTGACCCTTTGACCCTTTGCGACCATTTACCCTTGGACCCCTGCGACCCTTTTCGACCCATTTACCCTTGGACCCCTACGACGACCTTTGATTGATCCCTTTGACCCCTTGATGAGACTCTATGACCCAGTGCGACCGTACGACTCTGTGACCCACTCTGTCACCTTTGACATTGCAATAAACACAAGAGACACACGAAAAACTCATATACATACCTGATTTTTCTGCGGAACGTGCTTAATTGCAAGCTTCTTTGTTGACAACAAAGGATTTCAACCTATTAGCAGCGAATCTGATGTCGATTGCAAGCTACTCTCGCCGAATCTGTTGTGGTGTGGGGGAACAGTAATTTTCGCGAGAATTAGAGGTGCTCTATAGGAGAGAGAAAAATTGTCGTCAAAGATAATATGAGATTATCAATATTTTAAGGATAGATTTGAAGTTGAAATTTTTTTTCAGCCAAAGATATTTTTGAAACACTTTAACCCTATAAAGATATTTTTGATAACTCCGGTTAAAACAGCCATAAAATTCTATTTTTTTATTGTACTCTAAATAAATAATGGCTAAAATGGGGTTTTCTAGAAGGGTAATTGCATTGTGTTGGAGAAAAAGACTAAAATAGCCCTGCGTTATCACGTACTTACCCCGATTTTGGCCACACAAAAAAAAAGGAAAAGGAATTAAATAAATAAAAGTGGACTCGGAAAGATGCGGAAAGCATCTTTTATTATGTTAAATGACATTGTGACCCCTACTCCAATGAAATCGTTAATAATCAATTATTAACTATGCCATCATTACGATACTTTTTCTTGTTTTTGTTATGATAAAATCATAATTTGATAGTCCATCTTTCATAATTTTTATTCGTCAACTTTTAAGTTGATCACAAAAATTATTTTAACTCTTTTAGGTAAAAGTGCCACCTTTGCGTTTGTAATTGAGAAAGTTTCTTATTACTAGAAATTTGGAAATTCCAAACGAAATTTAGTCCGTTCTTTAAGTTTCGGACGGATTAACGACGGATTAAGGACGAAAAAAAAATACGTCCGTAAATTTTCAGACCGAATAGCGATCTCTGAGTCGTCCGTCATTGCAGACAAATTGGAAACGAAATCGGAAGACGTTGCAGATTAAAGACCGCATCCAAGGACGTCCGCAATTTACAGACGATAACAGGGAGCGTGAACGATCACAAAAAGAACGTCAACAGTGGATGAAAATGCTGAATGAACAAATGCTTTCTATCAACTGAGATGCGTGCAAAAACAATGATTCTGACAACGATAATTCAAAAATATCACCAACAAATATGTAATTATACGTTAATGATATAAAATGCTGATTAATTAATATTAACTTTAAATTTATCAATCGTAATTAAAATTTTTACTTTTATTTAAAAAAACATTTCCAGACGATATTTTTCGTCGGGAGACCGTCCGCAATTTTGCGGCGTTTTTTCCGTACGTAAGCTGATCGCGTTTCTCGTCGAGTTGCGAACGGTCTTATAGCCCATAATTATGGACGGTTTACGAACTTATTTTTCGTCGTATTTGCGGACGGATTGCATGCATTTTTATTTTTGCGACGCGCGTTTGTGGACCACTGTTTTCCGTCCATAAATCATCAATTTCTAATAGTGTCTGTCGGCGATTGACAACGTTTTGTTTTATTTTATCTGAACGATGAATCGTTGCGTCAGGTAGCGATTGTGATTAGAAGTGAATGATAAAGAAATGTTATGATTGGGTTTTAAGCAAAATTACCAAAATAGATATCAATCATTAATAAAAAATATTTAAAAGTTTTGTTGATTTAGTGTATATTTTTAATTATAATTTTCTAAATATTTTACACCAATTAAATTTTTATAAAAATATTTACATATACAAATTCATATATATATATATGCATATTTTTTTGTAATTTTTATAAAATATAAATTGTATTTATGTATTTTTAATCGAAACGAATCAAATTACAATTATATCGTAATTATTTTCTAATTTTCTTAAATTTTACGATTCACGATAATTACGAACGAATACATTTCTATGGATAGATTTTCATTTCCCCCAATTAAATACAACTTCTAAAAAGCTAGTTTTAGAATATGGTTTGTAATACGTCTTAAAAACATTATTTTTCTATAGTAGCCACGTGGTAAAAAAAATCTCTATTAAAATAATATAATTGATAAAGTCGGAGGATCTCGTTAGGGGTGTAAAATGAGCTACCGGCTCGCGAGCCAGTTCTAGCTCGGACCATATTTAAGCGAGCCGAGCTGGATTCTAGCTCACTCGTTTAAAAAACGAGCTGACGAGCTGAGCCCAAAACGAGTCCGAGCTTAGACGAGCTGGCTCGCGAGCTGACGAGCTGGCTCCCGAGCTGAAATAAAACATGTACAAAAATTAAATATTTTCCATTTTTGTATATTCTTATATATAATATTGCATTTAATAAAACATAATATATTGTTTAAACATAATATACTATTATAATGTATTTTTCATTTTTCTAATAATTGACATAACAAAATAAATAAACAGTTTAGTAAAGTTACGAGCGGTCGAATTTAGTACAATGATATTTTATACTTTTTATTCGAGAAAGTTATTTTTTATTTAGTACAATGATATTTTATAACATTATGTTTGAATTAATGTTTTCATATTTTCGATATTTTATTTGGTTCCTTTGATATGTTTATCGTATATGCTATTACAACTAATTCAAAATAATAAATAGTTTGGCTCACGAACCAGCTCGTTTTTTGGCGAACTAGAAACGGGCCGAACTGAGCTGGGATTTTCGAACTCGTTTAAAAAACGAGCCGAACTGAACCAACTCGTTTTTTGGCGAGCTGAGTTGAGCCGAACAGCTCATTTTACACCCTAGATCTCGTTATGATGAATAATCCCCGGCCATCATTGAACTCATAAAGCCATCAAATGAATGTATTTAATTTTTTTAAAAATACTTTTATATATTCATATATGGTCGTATAAATTTCCTTTTAAACAAACAACTCTCGGCCTCTATATACATATACATATCTCCATCGTAAGCGATGACGTATCTAAGGCCTCTCTCTCTCGGAATCGGCGAGCGAAAAGAGATCCATTTTTCTCCGGCTGAAATGAGTTCATAGATTCGTCAAATAGCTCTCTCTCTCTCTCTCTCTCTCTCTCTCTCTATCTTTCGTCGAGGTAAAGTTTTCTGCTTTTCTTTTTCTCTCTTCCGTGAAAATGGGAGATGTCAGCCTAGATATTGAATCTTGTCGATTCGGATCCTTGTTCTTTACGCGATCTTGTCTTAATGCTGAATGGTTCGTCAGAAAATTTGTCCTTTTTTTCTGGGTTTTTGTGTTCGTTTAGTTTCCGAGAATATGTGCTATACCCATTTGATTGGAGACTTGCACTTTTTGTTATACTTTCACTTTTCTATCTTTTTTTTATTTATAATTATTGAGATTGATTAAAGCACGCATCTATCGAAAGGTGAAAGCTTTTCCCCTTTTCAAGCTTGGTTTCGTTGTGTTAATTCTAATCTGCCTCTGTTTTCTTGTTGGGTTTTCTCTTTTGGGTGCACAATAAATTGTTTCCCGTTAGTTAAATCCTGACAATGGATACAAGTTTCACATTCAGACAAAAAGAATAGCTCAATTTGTCCGTTTCTAAGTTCAGACTCCATTTTATTACAGGCAGAGGGGTGGCCTGCAACATAGTATGATCAGTGTCTAAGGGAATAAACTTGGTGGCAGGTCTCTTCTAGGGTTAAGGAAATATGGGTTTTGAGCCATTGGAGTGGTACTGTAAGCCAGAGAAACATGGGATATGGGCAAAAGCAGTGGATAATGCATTTGGGGTTTACACACCTTGTGCTACTGACTCTTTGGTTGTTGGTATCTCTCATTTGGTTCTGTTTGGTCTTTGCCTTCACCGGTTATGGCTTACCACTAAGGATCATAAGGTGGAGAGGTTCTGCTTGAGATCAAAATTGTATAGCTATTTGCTTGCCCTGTTGGCAGCTTATGGTGCTGCTGAGCCTCTATTCAGATTGATTATGGGGATCTCAGTTTTGAATTTGGATACACATAGTATTCCTACTTACGAGGTGCGTCTTAAGCTGCTTTATCATCAGAATTACTTTGTTGTGTATCTTTGCCTAATTGTTTATGGTTTTGCATTCAGGCGTTCATTTTGATCCTTGAAGCTCTTGCTTGGGGTTCTGCATTTGTCATGATCATTCTTGAGACTAAAATATATATCCAAAAATTCCGCTGGCATGTCAGATTTGGTCTCATTTATGCTCTCGTAGGCGATATGGTCTTGCTTAATCTTGTTCTCTCTGTAAAGGACTTCTGTGACAGGTTGGTAAACCTTTAATCCATGTAATTTACGCATGTTATTGTTGCGGAACTGATGAATTTTGCTTGTGCTTTGTTCTCTTTTCAGATCTGTACTTTATCTTTACATCAGCGAGGTTGCGGTTCAGGTTTGCATCCATTTGATATCTCAAACCCTTGAAGGATTTCAGCATCATAGATTGTCATTGTGATGGGTCTACATCAGACCCTGATGATAATCTTTTAATGACGATGAAAGATGTTGGCTTTTTATCTTTGATTCAGGTTCTGTTTGGAATCCTTTTGTTCGTGCATCTACCTGGTTTGGATCCTTACCCTGGATACACACCATTACGGGCTGAAACTGAGGATGATTACGAGTATGAAGAACTTCCTTCAGGAGAACAAATATGTCCCGAGAGGCGTGCCAATTTCTTTGCGAGTACGTTACTCTACATACTTCTCATTCTTGCCATAGTGGTTCCACTGAACTTAAAGTTATCGCCTTTCGTTAATTGTTTACAGAACTTAAAGTTATCGCCTTTCGATAGAACTTAAAGTTATCGCCTTTCGATAGAACTTAAAGTTATCGCCTTTCGTTAGAACTTATAGTACCTGAAGTTATATGCATAGTATGTTCTTCAATAGAACTTAAAGTTATCGCCTTTCGTTAATTGGTTACAGGAGTCTTCTTCTCATGGATGAATCCATTGATGACTCTTGGATATAAAAGGCCTCTTACAGAGAAAGATGTGTGGCATCTGGATACTTGGGATCGGACGGAAACCTTGATCAGGAGGTACTAATTTATTTATATTTAGATTAATGTTCTTTAAGGATCTGTATGAGCAGCATGGTTGTTGATGTTTTCTGTATCTTGTATAGCTTCCAAAGATCTTGGGCTAAGGAACTACAAAAGCCAAGTCCATGGCTTCTGAGAGCATTGAATAGTAGTCTTGGAGGAAGGTAAAGGCAAAGACCCTCGTAGCCTTTTCGCTGTTTCTCATCTCATTTTATCATTCCTTAGCTTTGTCATTTCTTTTTTTCCGTTCGTAAAGTGCCTTGCGATCGTTTAATCTCGTTAATTGTTCGTCTTATGGGAACCTTATTCTGCATATTGTAGGTTTTGGTGGGGAGGATTTTGGAAGGTACTTTCTTATGAACTTAGAATTGTTATCTGCATATTTGAACTTTACGTCCGTATTTTCTTTGCGATTTTTCATTAACGCCCTTGTCGGATCTAGTAACATAGATATCTTCCTCTGTACAGATTGGAAATGATCTCTCTCAATTTGTGGGGCCTCTTTTACTGAATCAGCTCTTAAAGGTTTGTTCTTTTCTCCTTCTTTTCATTTGTACTCTATAGCTTACTTATATCCGACGTTAAACCTAATATCTGATTCACCTTCGTGACGGAATAAGACTCAATCAAATTACGGGTCCTTTTTGTGTGGAAGTCTTTTGCAATAAGTGTTTTAATTTCTCATGAAAAAAAATCTCACATTGTGTTCATTAAACTATCTACAGTCAATGCAACAAGGTGATCCAGCTTGGAAAGGTTACATCTACGCTTTCTCGATCTTTGTCGGAGTGGTACAAAACAAGCTCCTCCCCTTTTCCCAAATTTTGTCTCACTATTTTCATAGGTTCTTCTACTGAGTTCTTGATCAAGACTAGATGCCAAATATTAGCACTGAATCTTGTCTGGATAATATTTCCCTCTTAATTGATTGTATGGCATAATACTTCTTGTTTTTTGAAGTCACAATACTTGTTGTGTTCGAATAGATCCTTGAATGTTTGATCTTGATGTGCATATTTTCAGGTGTTTGGGGTGTTATGTGAAGCTCAATATTTTCAGAATGTGATGCGTGTTGGTTATCGGCTAAGATCTACATTGGTAATTTCAATTTCTCTTTGTTTTTCATTTTATAAGTGTAGCTTCTTTATTCTGCTATTCATTTTCTGAAGCAAATAAATGAATGATATTGGCTCGTTTCTTTGACGGAAGTTTCATGTAATGCTGAATAGCCATATGATCGAGCCTTTTCTTTTCAACGGTGGATTGTTAATGTTATGTTCTTGGCATTTTTATTACAGTGAATGAAATGATTTTTTTTTTCCTGTTATTTTAGCATTAAATAGTTTTACTGAGATGATGTCATGTTTTAGATTGCTGCCGTATTTCGCAAATCACTGAGGCTAACTAATGAGGGTCGTAAGAAGTTTCAATCTGGAAAAATAACCAATTTAATGACAACGGATGCTGAATCGCTTCAGGTTTGTGTCTTCGTTTCCTTTTTCCATTGGATGATATTCTCTTGAATGTTTAATCTTGATTGCATTTTAATTTTCTGAAATATTGTTTAATTGAATCTTTAAAAGATGAATTTCTTATTACTAAAGAAGTTCGTCTTTCGTTGACAGCAAATTTCGCAATCACTTCATACGATATGGTCAGCTCCATTTCGGATAATCATATCGTTAGTCCTTCTCTATCAGCAATTGGGTGTTGCCTCACTCATTGGTGCACTGTTGCTGGTGCTCATGTTCCCTTTACAGGTCTTTGGATTTTACTGTTACCTCTTTCTTTTTTTACCTTGAATGTTGCTTTAACCCTTTAACCCTTTTCTCATTACTTGATTTTACCTCGATATAATCCGTATTGACACCCATTTGTTTCTTCTTTCTGTTGGAACAGACTGTTATTATAAGCAAAATGCAGAAGTTGACAAAGGAGGGTTTGCAACGTACTGATAAGAGAATTGGTTTGATGAATGAGATTTTAGCTGCGATGGATACAGTGAAGTATGCCACTTATCCTTGTAACAGATTTCTTTTTACGTGTCAAAATCTGGATTTACGATTTTGAAGCTAAATCGAATCGTCGTAGGTGTTATGCTTGGGAGAACAGTTTCCAATCCAAAGTTCAAACTGTACGTGATGATGAACTATCTTGGTTCCGCAAAGCACAATTGCTAGGAGCGGTAAGGCTAAAGTCTAACGAATTTAACAGAATAAAAAAAACGAATCCCTTTGGTGAACGAATTCATGTTGTTTTTCTCTTACTCATTCTTGTTCTTTCCTTTTTCGTTTCTGCAGATGAACATGTTCATACTAAACAGCATTCCTGTTCTTGTAACTATTGTTTCATTTGGCGTTTTCTCATTGCTCGGAGGAGATTTGACACCTGCAAGGGCGTTTACAGCGCTTTCTCTTTTTGCCGTTCTTCGTTTCCCTTTATTCATGCTCCCTAACATCATTACTCAGGTTATTTCTTTGAGTCTTTCTTGTGCCAAAGTTTTCATTTTCTATCTTATTTTTTATACCCGCATGGATATTTGTTCGCACCAGTAATATTCATAAGGTCTCTTCAGATGCTGATCAAGCTTTACGTATATAGGTGGTGAATGCGAAGGTGTCATTGAACCGTTTGGAAGAGGTGTTGTCGACAGAAGAGAGAGTTCTTTTACCGAATCCTCCAATTGATCCCGTAGAACCCGCCATCTCAATAAGGAATGGATATTTCTCGTGGGATTCAAAGGTCTAATTTTGTTTATTCTGTACCATATTCCATGTTTATTCTCGTATCTGTCGAAATTAAAAGTAGAAAATATGGTTAAATTTTATTCATATGCAGGCAGATAAGCCGACATTGTCAAATGTCAACTTGGATATACCCGTTGGCAGTCTAGTTGCAGTGGTTGGCAGTACAGGAGAAGGAAAAACTTCCCTCATATCCGCTATGCTCGGGGAACTTCCTGCAGTATCTGATGCAACCGTAACTCTTAGAGGATCCGTTGCTTACGTCCCTCAAGTTTCATGGATCTTTAACGCAACTGTAAGGTTTTCTACGGTTTTACTTTTAACATCATGGTTTTCACCATGGAAGTTGTTATATTCTGAAAGTTTTATCCGAGGTAAAGACCTTTATGAACTCATGACTGAGGTTTTTACTCTTTAGGTGCGCGATAATATCTTGTTTGGCTCTCCTTTTGACCACCATAAATATGAACGGGTGATTGATGTGACCGCATTGCAGCATGACCTTGAGTTACTGCCGGTAAGTTTTGTGGAGATCAAAAGCTTTACGATTCACTTCTTGTCCGATTTTCATGTAACTAAGGTGTTCGTTCCGCCTTCTTGATTGATAGGGTGGTGATCTCACAGAGATTGGAGAAAGGGGAGTGAACATTAGTGGAGGACAAAAGCAGAGAGTTTCAATGGCTAGAGCAGTCTATTCAAACTCAGATGTGTACATTTTCGATGACCCGTTAAGTGCTCTTGATGCTCATGTTGGTCAGCAGGTAACAAGCCATTGGCCTTTTCCCGATCCAAACTTAGTTTCTATCGCGATTATGTATAAATTTCCATGGAAAGCTCACTCGTGGTTTGGTATATCAGGTCTTCGAGAAATGCATAAAAAGAGAATTAGGGCAGAAAACGAGAGTTCTCGTTACGAACCAGCTCCACTTCCTCTCACAAGTTGATCGGATTTTACTTGTACATGATGGCACAGTGAAAGAAGAGGGAACATATGAAGAGCTATCTAGAAGCGGCCCGCTGTTCCAAAGGTTAATGGAAAACGCGGGGAAGGTTGAAGAATATGCTGAAGAAAATGGAGCAACTGAAGAAGATCAAACCTCTGTTGTACAACCGATTGCGAATGGAGCAACAAATGGTCTGCAGAAGGATGAAAAAGATGCAAAGAAATCTAAAGAAGGAAACTCCGTACTCGTTAAGCAAGAAGAACGTGAAACGGGAGTCGTTAGTTGGAAAGTTTTGAAGAGGTAACTTTAAACAAATTCGGGTCTTTTGTGTTTTACGGCTCCTAAACCATGACTAATCCGAGTCTTTTCGTGTTTTCAGGTACCGGGACGCTTTAGGAGGTTCATGGGTAGTAATGATTCTCCTTTTGTGCTATGTCATGACGGAAGTATTTCGAGTTTCAAGCAGCACATGGTTGAGTGAATGGACTGATGCATCATCTCCGAAGAGTCATGGACCTGGTTTCTACAATCTCATCTACGCTCTTCTTTCGTTTGGTCAGGTACCGTTTAGGATTCGATAGCGTTGTTAATCCTAACGTAATCTAAAAAGCCGATATAACCGTTGTTTCCTTTGCTGCAGGTTTTGGTTACATTGACCAATTCATATTGGTTGATCACATCCAGTCTTTATGCAGCCAAAAGGTTACATGATTCTATGCTTCATTCTATACTGAGAGCTCCAATGGCTTTCTTCCATACCAATCCGTTAGGACGAATCATCAATCGATTTGCGAAAGATCTCGGAGATATTGATCGAAATGTGGCAGTCTTTGTAAACATGTTCATGGGGCAAGTCTCGCAGCTTCTGTCAACTGTTGTTTTGATTGGGATTGTCAGCACTTTGTCCTTGTGGGCGATCATGCCGCTTTTAGTCTTGTTTTACGGAGCTTACTTGTATTACCAGAGCACGGCTCGTGAGGTGAAACGATTGGATTCCGTCTCAAGATCACCTGTTTATGCACAATTTGGAGAAGCATTGAATGGTTTATCGACCATCCGTGCTTACAAGGCATATGATCGTATGGCTGATATTAACGGAAGGGCAATGGATTTCAACATTAGATTTACTCTTGTGAACATGAGTGCTAACCGTTGGCTTGCTATCCGTTTGGAAACTTTAGGCGGTTTAATGATTTGGTGGGTTTGCTTCTCAGTTATGCTCTGAATATTACGAGCTTGTTAACGGGTGTTCTTAGACTTGCGAGTTTGGCTGAGAACAGTTTGAACGCGGTGGAACGTGCTGGAAATTACATAGAGTTGCCATCGGAGGCTCCGTTGGTGATTGAAAACAACCGCCCGCCTCCTGGATGGCCGTCATCTGGATCCATAAAGTTTGAAGACGTTGTTCTACGTTATCGCCCTCAGTTACCTCCTGTGCTTCATGGAGTTTCGTTCTTTATTCCTCCAACGGATAAGGTTGGGATCGTTGGAAGAACCGGGGCTGGTAAATCAAGTCTGTTGAATGCATTATTCCGAATCGTAGAGCTGGAAAAAGGAAGAATCTTGATTGATGAATGTGATATTGCCAAATTTGGACTCATGGATCTACGTAAAGTTCTCGGAATCATTCCACAATCACCTGTTCTCTTCTCAGGTAACATTGTTACGAATCACAATTACGAATGTTTCGATTATGACTTCTAGTCGACTTCTTACATTTCCGATGATGTGTTATGCGGATCTCGTATAGGATCTGTGAGATTTAACCTCGACCCGTTTAACGAACACAACGATGCTGACCTGTGGGAAGCTCTGGAGAGGGCACACCTGAAGGATACGATTCGAAGGAATCCTCTTGGTCTCGATGCTGAGGTACGTGTAAACATCTTGACGGAATTCCTCTGACGTCTCTGCATCGGTTGTAATGAAATTTGTTTTCGCATTGCCGTTCTCGTTAGGTGTCAGAGGCGGGAGAGAACTTCAGCGTTGGACAGAGACAGTTATTGAGTCTTTCACGCGCGTTGTTGCGAAGATCAAAGATACTTGTTCTCGACGAAGCAACTGCAGCTGTTGACGTTAGGACCGACGCTCTCATTCAAAAGACGATCCGAGAAGAATTCAAGTCGTGCACGATGCTAATCATCGCTCACCGTCTCAATACCATCATCGATTGTGACAAAATTCTCGTCCTCGACTCTGGCAGAGTAAGTACTTCCTTCTCAACACACACTCTCTTTCGCTCTTGTTCGCCTCGTTTCTCGGCTAATTTGGCTCGTCCCTTCAGGTTCAAGAATTCAGTTCGCCCGAGGATCTTCTTTCGAATGAAGAAAGTGGATTCTCGAAGATGGTACAGAGCACGGGAGCGGCAAATGCTGAGTATTTACGAAGTTTAGTGCTTGAGAATAAGCGTCCGAGAGGCGATGACAACGTGCAACATATGGAAGGTCAAAGGAAATGGTTGGCGTCTTCTCGTTGGGCCGCAGCCGCTCAATTTGCGTTGGCCGTAAGCCTTACTTCATCACATAACGATCTTCAACGACTCGAGATCGAAGACGAAAACAGCATTCTGAAGAGAACAAAGGATGCTGTGGTCACTCTTCGCAGCGTTTTGGAAGGGAAACACGATAAAGAGATTGACGAATCCCTCGATGAACGTCATATCTCGAGAGACGGTTGGTGGTCGTCCCTTTACAAAATGGTCGAAGGTACGTTAACGCATTCACCACGGAACATAGATATTCACATATTTGCATATATTTACCTGATAATCTACCGTACTGTCAAATATGAGTTTGAGTCTAATTAAAATTTTAAATGAGTGTTAATCTAGTTAAAAATCAAATAATTAGTTCAAAAGTTTAGTGATATCTAATAATGTATATATGATTTGATAACTAAATATTTGCATATATTTACCTGATAATTTACCATAATGTCAAAATGTGAATTTGAGTCTAATTAAATGAAATAGTGTTAGTTTAGTTAAAAATCAAATAATTAGTTCAAAAGTTTAGTGTTATTTAATAATGTATATATGATTTGATATAATAATCTCTTTTATGTCCGAATTCGGTTCTGAAAAGTATACGTCGCAATCGGAATATTTAAATCAGGTAGCTAGATTCTAATATCTTATCAAATATAGGTTTAAGTTTAATTAAATTAAAAAACCTAGATCAAAAGTTAATGATTATTTGATAATATATATGATTAATCTATCGATATGAAATAATACAATATAATATATATTTTTACGAAATGGTTTTATGTTGGACTGTAGGGCTTGCGGTGATGAGCAGATTGGGGAGGAATCGAATGCAACACCCTGATTACAATTTGGGTGGCAAATCCTTTGATTGGGATAATGTCGAAATGTAGTCACTTTTTGTTTTTCTTTTTTTATTAATGAATTCATACTCTTGTTTTCTTGTCATCCACGCAACAAAACCTTCTCCTTTATTTTGGTTAATGAATATATTTTTCTGAAATAAGGATTCGAATTTGAAATGATAAATATATTGTATATTTTATTTACCAATTAAATTATTTACACGTGAGCAACTTTCTTTTTAATTGTCCTCAAAATGATGCTAGATCGGATCTCAGCGTTGCATTTTCTTTTTCTCTACATATACATTAAAAAAGGAAAAGATTAATTTTTTTATAAGTTTCTATACTACCAACGAACAATTAGTCAGATTTGTATTTTTTTTATTGTATTTGTTACTCCCATATCCAGATCGGTTAATATATAAATCTTTTATTTATATATATATATATATATGAAATTAGACAACTTTAAATTTTTTATTTAATTTTTGAGATTAATTAGATTCAAACTCATATTTGATATAATATCAGAGTTTGGTTCGTTTCGATTTGAATATATTAATGTTGGACACCCCGATTGTGATATCCACACTTTAGAACTGAACTTAGACGTGAAGGACAATATTATAATAAATTATTCTACATCAGATAGGATATGAACTTTGATTTTATATATATAGTATTAGACAACTTTAAAATTTTAGATAACTTTTGAAATTAGTTAGATTTAAATTCATATCAAATATGAGTTATTTTGATCATTCGTCTATATCTAACTATTAAAAAAAACGTTCTATATATATATATATATGTTCATAGATAATTTTAAGAATATTCATGGAGTCCACTCCATATTCATATATGAAGGCATGCAAGTATATATATATGTATCATGTATGTATAGATGAAAGATGGAATTGGGAAATTTGGGAAGTTTCACGTAAGCCATGACGCTCGCAACGCATAAACCACTGAGTCCCTTACGACTTCACGTGGTCCAAATTATAACAATTTTTTGTTCTTTCTTCTCACTCAACAACAAAGAGTTTATGTCATATATATTTATATATAATCATTTCCAAATAAAATTTATATTTATATGAATCAAATATAAGATTAGTTCACTTCGTATCTCTCTCTATATATAGAAAGAGAAATTGTTAGGTTAGAATTAAGTGTTTTATAGTATATTTTTTTATGGTTTCATAGTCTATTATAATCTCCTTTTCTAGCATGAGTCTACATATTTTGGTCCAAATTTCAAATCAAATATTCGAACTAACTACATTTTGTATTATCTATTAAAATTTTATAGGCTAATTTAAAATTATATTTGGAAAATCTTCTAGATTTATCCATAAATTTCAATATTTATAAAAAAATGCTCGCCACCCCAATCTATAAGAATCTCATTCTCTGGATGATTGCAGAATCAAACAACGACAGTTTGACTCTTGTTGCTTGTCTTCTAGTGTTCTTACAGCCCAAGTTCCTATATTTGCGTATGTGTGTATGTATGTATGTATGTATATATATAATTTGCGTATGTGTGTATGTTACATATATGTGTATATATATATATCATGCATTATTAAATTTCGTGAAACTTCCCATTTAGGGTCTTTCAACTTCAAGAGACTTTCACGAAGCGGGACGACGAAGGTCCTTACTTTGTTTTTTTTTTTGTGAAATAAATTATTTTTGAATGTTGTTTATTGGGAATTTGATTGCTAAATAATTTGCTGTAATACCATATTTTTGCCTCGTATAATTTATAAATTTACCATAATTCTCGTAAACCCTAATAATTCTGGCCCTTCGAGATCACAGTCGGAGCAGGAGAGTAGCTAATAAGAGCTTATGTAGCTAAATTTTCTCCTTTTTTGTATATTTTTTACAATTTCTTTCTGCAATTTTGGGTGTTTGATTGTCTGATATCGTTGATCATTTGCTGTAATTACTTCTTCTTTCTGCCCATTTTCATTTTTGAGAAGAAATTGCTACCGATTGAAAATGTAGAAATCAAGGGTTTTAGATTGAGCAAGAAACTGATAAACATTTTGGTGTTTGAAATAATTATTAACCAAAATGTGATTTTGATTCTTTAGGGTTTGATCAGTAAAGATGGGTTTTGAGCCATTGATTTGGTACTGTAATCCAAATTCAAATGGAATTTGGGCAAATACAGCAAATGGAGCCTTTGGTGCCTTTACGCCTTGTGCCATTAACACATTAGTGATGCTCCTTTCTCACATTGTGCTTCTATGTCTATGTTTGTACCGAATATGGCTCACATTTCACAATGCCAAAGCTCAAATGTATGTATTGAAGAAGAAGCATTACAACTATTTATTAGGACTATTGGCTTCTTATTGTACCGTTGAACCGATATTAAGATTGGTGATGAGGGTTTCACTCTTTAACATGGATAAACAAGAGACTGATGATATTCCTCCCTTTGAGGTTAGTTAAAGGCCATTTCCCATTGAGCAGATAGTTTTAAAATCAGCATTTGGTTCATTTGATTGTTGTTTTATGGCAGAGAGTGTCATTGATCGTTGAAGCTTTATCTTGGTTCTCCATGCTTGCTTTGATCGGATTGGAAACTAAACGATATATCAAAGAATTTCGATGGTATTTAAGATTCGCTGTTGTTTACGTTCTTGTTGCTGACGCTGTACTGCTGGATCTCGTTTTGCCTCTCAAGGATTCTTGCAATAGGTTTGTTTGAAAAATCAGATTCAGTAACTCCACATTCGAGTTTTTTTCGTAGTTTAAACACTGACTATTGCCCTTCTTATATATTTGCTCTTGCAGAATTGCCCTTTATTTCTGTATCAGTTCAGTTTGCTGCCAGGTTTGTCAGACCCTTTTTCCATTCCCATTGGTGCATTTTGATGAAATTCTTACTAAAAACAAAGCTATAAATTACCCGTCTTGGGGATCATTGATTCCAATTAACATTGCTCTGATCTTAAAAGTTAAAGCTGCGATACGAATAGTGAGGAAATCAGGCTAAAGTTGGATGATGTAAAGCATTAGATAAAATGGTGGATGTTTCTTGTTTGTTTCTATTTCAGGCTCTTTTCGGGATTCTTCTTCTTATTTACATTCCGAAATTGGATCCATATCCGGGTTACCATTTTCTCAACGGTGAACCATTAGACAACATTGAATATGAGGCACTTCAGGAAGAAGAGCACGTCTGTCCAGAGCGACATGTCAGCGTATTTTCAAGTAGGTAGCTTCTGATTACTCACAAATAAATGCCTAGATAGATAAAACTTGAGTTAGATCCTTCATTGTGGCAATTAAACACATTTGTTTCATTGAATTTAAGTTCTTTATGATCTTGATTTCTTTTCCTTTTTAGGAATATATTTCGGTTGGATCACGCCATTGATGCAGGTAGGATACAGAAAGCCCATAACTGAGAAGGATGTTTGGCAATTAGACACATGGGATCAAACAGAAACTCTGATTGAAAGGTGCAAAAATGTTGCTGCTTCTGCCTTCTGCAGTATCTTCTAAAAGGTCTTTCTTTTGGTAGAAGATCTTGTGGAATACTACGACCACTACTGCAATATCTTATTATGTAATCTGAATTCCCTTGTAGATTCCAAAGATGCTGGACTGAAGAATCCCAAAGACCTAAACCATGGCTTCTTCGAGCACTGAATAATAGTCTTGGTGGGAGGTAAATTGTCTGTTTGTTTTTTTATATTCCTTGTTTGCACCATTGTTTTGTTTATAATACATTAATATTAAAGAAAATATGATACGTTTATAATAACCATAATTTTAAATTATGTTACTATTAAAGAAAATATGTTACCTTTATAATAACCAAAATTTTGAAAATACGTTGAATGTACAATTTGTTTTTAGGGGGAATTGATTAGAAGTCATATAGTTCGGGAGGAAATAGGCTAGAGTATATATAGTTCGGGGGGGAATATGATGAATGTTTAAATTTTAGGGGGGAATATGATTAGTAACGATAGTTTAGGGGGAATCGGATGAGAAAAAAAGTTCAGGGAGAAATATGATAAATGTTTAAATTTTAAGGGGGAATAGGATTAGTAACGATAGTTTAGGGGGGGAATCGGATGAGAAAAAAAGTTCAGGGGGAATAGGATTAGTAACGATAGTTTAGGGGGGAATCAGATGAGGAAAAAAGTTCAGGGGAATAGGATAGTTTAGTGGGGAATAGGCTGTTTTAAAAATAACAGAAAAGTTAACGGAGAGGGAAATAGAATGAATTTTTAAAGTTTAGGGGGAATAGGATGAGTAATAATAGTTCAGTTCAGGGGGATAGGATGAGAGAGAATGTTCAGCGGGGAATAGGATTAAAATGGAATAGTTTAGGGGGAAATAGGCTTTTTTCCCTATATTGCCATTAATTTCATTGTCTACTTCCTTTTCAGGTTCTGGTTGGGTGGTCTTTTTAAGGTAAAGATTTTATAGCTTCATTTCAATGTGGTATCTATCTGCATAACTCTTGCTGAATGGTACATTGTATTGATACAATTCAAGATTAATTTTGTATACCTCAAAGAAACTTTTGAGTTTTATTTTTCTGGACATTGATTATGTTTGCAAGAAGCTTACACATCATATTTGAGCTTGTTGTAGATCGGAAACGATCTCTCTCAATTTGTTGGACCCGTTCTGTTGAACCATCTTCTGAGGGTAAGCATCGTTAAATTGACCAAATTGATCAATTTAGAAGTAACAAAAGTTCATATATTATTCTGAAAGTACCAATTATTCATAGTTCTCTTCTTGCAATGTTATGCAGTCAATGCAAGAGGGTGATCCGACATGGGTTGGTTATGGCTATGCTTTCTTAATTTTCGTTGGGGTGGTATGTATGTGTATCTCACCCTTTGGTTAACACTATTGTATCATCTGAAACATTATCATCATGATCGATTTGATCGGTTTGATGGCTATCTGTTCATGTATGGTTCTTTTTCTCATTTGTCTCAGACATTCGGCGTGCTGTGTGAATCTCAATACTTTCAGAACGTTTGGCGTGTGGGATTTCGGTTGAGGTCAACATTGGTAAATTTTGTGAAACTTACTCTCTTTCAAAGCATTTTCACTGTGCATCTAATGATGCTAGAGTTACTATAGGTTGCAGCTATATTCCGTAAATCTCTAAGGCTAACTCACGAAGCTCGTAAGAATTTTGCTTCGGGGAAGATCACAAATATGATAACTACTGATGCTAATGCACTTCAGGTAACTTTAAGTAACTTCAGTTACAAACTCTTTTACTTTTACTTAGCTAAGGATTGATAAACTAATATGATTCACTGGATCTGTTCAGCAAATATGCCAACAGCTTCATGGGTTATGGTCGGCTCCATTTCGTATCACGCTGTCTATGATTCTTCTCTATCAACAATTAGGAGTCGCTTCGCTTTTTGGGTCATTGATTCTATTCCTCCTCATCCCCATTCAGGTACCTGAATTCCTTTTTGTGTTCTTATCCAATTTTAAGCTCTAAAATTTGCAAATGTTCACATTCAAATCTGTTTACTTTTGTACCCTGATAAACAGACATTGATTATAAGCAAAATGCGAAAACTGACTAAAGAAGGACTCCAATGGACTGACAAGAGAGTTGGTATCATGAATGAAATTTTGGCTGCCATGGATACTGTAAAGTATGATTGAAATTCCACATTGTTTCTTATCAATGTTTCTGAATTGTAAATCTCAGAAACAGTTGTTTTCTTCGATATTTTATCAGATGCTATGCTTGGGAGAAGAGCTTTGAGTCCAAAATTCAAGGAATAAGGAATGAAGAGATCTCTTGGTTCCGTAAAGCACAGTTATTATCAGCTGTATGTCTATCATTAGAGATAAAATCCTTTCTTTAAACAGTGAAATCCTTAGATCTGAAAGTATATTTAACAGGATTAGCCCACTTCTTGCTTGCAAAACCATTGATATTATCTAACTTAATCACATATTTCGGACTTTCGCTTATGATATTCGCCTTCCTGATTGTTTTCCTCTTGCAGTTCAACAGTTTTATGCTTAACAGCATCCCCGTGGTCGTGACAGTAGTTTCGTTCGGGATATTTGTATTGCTTGGAGGAGATCTAACACCGGCAAGGGCATTCACATCACTATCTCTCTTTGCAGTGCTAAGATTCCCTCTCAACACACTACCTAACCTACTGAGTCAGGTGCAAAAAATGTCTTCCTCATGAGCTCTAGAACTTTACGAGATCGTTAAAGTTAATAAATTTAGGATCTTTTCATGTAATTTTTCTTGTTTTCGCTACTTTTCCTTTTAGGTTGTCAATGCGAATGTATCGCTACAACGTATTCAAGAATTACTTCTAGGCGAGGAGAGGTTTCTAGCACCAAATCCACCTCTTCGACAAGGAGTTCCGGCCATTTCGATTAAGAATGGATATTTTTCTTGGGATTCAGAGGTTAATCTCAGTTATGACTTTTACTAATGTAAGATCATAGCTACATGACCTTTTTTACTATTCATCATGTATCTTTTTCAGGCAAACAAACCCACGTTATCGAATATCAATTTGGATATACAAGCTGGAAGCTTGGTTGCCATTGTAGGTGAAACTGGAGAAGGAAAAACATCACTTGTTTCAGCAATGCTCGGTGAGGTACCTCACGCTGAAACGTCAAACGTTGCTATAAGAGGCAATGTAGCTTATGTTCCTCAAGTTTCATGGATCTTTAATGCTACTGTGAGTTACCTTTCTTTTCTTTAGATTTATAACAGAAAATGTACAGTAGGTTTCAGTTTTCAGCGTCCCAATTCAAACGTCTTTCGCAGGTGCGCGAAAACATATTATTTGGGTCGGAATTTGAATCAGAAAGATATTGGAGAACAATTGAAGTGACTGCCCTACAACACGATCTCGATTTGCTACCAGTTAAGTGTAATAACAGACTCATGCAAATCAGTACGAAACCTCGTAGTAACTTTCTCCATTTCGCTTCTTCAGGGCCGTGATCTTACGGAGATTGGAGAGCGTGGGGTCAATATAAGTGGAGGGCAGAAACAGAGGGTTTCAATGGCCAGAGCAGTCTACTCAAATTCAGATGTGTACATATTTGATGACCCTTTGAGTGCTCTTGATGCTCATGTTGCTCAACAGGTAACAATTCTATCAATGTGCAAAACCCTTTTGAATCTGCATGATTTGATTTCCATTACTGTGAAGCTCATGTGAATATGCTTAATCGCGTCTTCTTGATATCAATTCATAGGTCTTTGATAGCTGCATGAAGAAAGAACTGAAAGGGAAAACGAGGGTACTGGTCACGAATCAGCTACATTTTCTTCCATCAATGGATAGAATATTTTTGGTAAGTGAAGGAATGATTAAGGAGGAAGGAACCTTTGAAGAGCTGTCAAGAAATGGGACTTTGTTCCAGAAACTAATGGAGAATGCGGGGAAAATGGATGCGACCCAAGAACCAGTTATAGAAGGGGAACAAGATAATAACAACAATGAGAAAATCTCGACGATAGATGCCAATGTTACGGTTGAGATTCAAAGAAATCCGGAGCATACCAAGCAAGGGAAAAGGGAAAAATCTGTGCTTGTAAAGCAAGAAGAACGAGAAACTGGCATCGTTAGTTGGAATGTTCTGATGAGGTACTTAGCTCAAATCCATCTCTATGAACACTGTTCTTGTTTTGATGACAGAAACTGATTTTTTCGTATAATTTTCCTGCTTTTAGGTATAAAAATGCAGTAGGAGGCTTATGGGTGGTTATGATTCTTCTTTCATGCTATTTAACAACTGAAGTTCTTCGAGTTTCGAGCAGCACATGGTTAAGTTTTTGGACAAATCAAAGCACTTCAAAGAGTTATAGTCCGGTATTCTACATTGTCATATATGCACTTCTGGGATTTGGTCAGGTGTGTTTCTTATTAACTATGAATCTCATAATTCTCACATATTACGCAGATTTAACCGATATTATGCATAATGTAGGTGACTGTCACGTTGACTAACTCGTTTTGGTTGATCACATCAAGTTTACGTGCCGCTAAAAGACTCCATGATGCAATGCTGAATTCTATTCTCAGAGCTCCTATGTTATTCTTCCACACAAACCCAACGGGACGTGTAATTAACAGATTTTCTAAGGATATTGGTGATATCGATCGGAATGTTGCCAACTTAATGAACATGTTTATGAACCAGTTATGGCAGCTCCTTTCTACATTTGCACTTATAGGTACGGTCAGCACGATTTCGTTGTGGGCTATATTGCCACTTCTAATCCTGTTTTATGCAGCCTATCTATATTATCAGGTAATATCTTCCTCTTCATTTCTTAATGCACTTTGCAACGTTTGTTTAGTGCATTTGAAATACATGAAAATTGTGTACGTGATCTGATTCGAATGAGTTTCATTGTTTTGGGCTCTACAGAGTACGTCCCGTGAAGTGAAACGTTTGGATTCCATCACAAGATCTCCTGTTTATGCTCAATTTGGAGAAGCATTGAATGGTTTGTCAAGCATTCGTGCTTATAAAGCATACGATCGTATGGCAAAGATCAACGGGAAATCTATGGACAATAACATAAGGTTCACTCTTGCGAATACGAGCTCCAACCGTTGGCTCACCATAAGGTTGGAAACACTTGGAGGAATCATGATTTGGTTGACCGCAACATTTGCCGTTCTGCAGAACGGGAAAACAGCAAGACAGGCTGAATTCGCGTCTACTATGGGTCTGCTTCTTAGTTACACTCTCAATATTACTACTCTGCTAAGTGGTGTTCTTAGACAAGCTAGCAGGGCTGAGAACAGTTTGAATTCCGTTGAACGTGTTGGTAATTACATTGATCTTCCTTCAGAAGCTCCAGATATAATCGAGAACAATCGTCCAATCCCTGGTTGGCCCTCGAGAGGATCAGTTGAGTTCGAAGATGTTCACCTTCGTTATAGACCTGGGCTTCCTCCAGTGTTACATGGACTGTCCTTTTTGGTGCCTCCAAGTGAGAAAGTAGGAGTAGTAGGAAGAACCGGTGCAGGGAAATCTTCCATGTTGAATGCATTATTTCGGATTGTAGAAATCGAAAAGGGAAGAATTCTGATTGATGATTGTGATGTAGCTACATTTGGATTGACAGATTTGCGCATGGTGCTTAGTATAATACCACAATCCCCAGTTCTTTTTTCGGGTAAGTAACGTTCATCCTCGTGAAATGCTGTATCCAACGTTCCTGCATTATGATGTTTCGTTCTGATATCGATTTTTTCGTCGTTAGGGTCTGTGAGATTTAATCTCGATCCATTCAGTGAGCATAGTGATGCTGCACTGTGGGAAGCTCTACAGAGAGCACATATAAAAGAAGCTATCACCAGAAGTCCTTTTGGCCTTGATGCTGAGGTACACAATATGTAAATATGTATGTTATGGAGTAGTAAAACATTATGAAGATTGATTCTTAAATGTTCAAACACTTTTTACTCTGTTAAGGTCTCTGAAGGAGGCGAGAATTTCAGCGTTGGGCAAAGGCAGCTATTGAGTTTAGCGCGTGCGTTGTTAAGAAGATCTAAGATCCTTGTTCTTGATGAAGCAACTGCTTCTGTTGATGTTAGAACAGACGCTTTGATTCAGAGGACAATTCGAGAAGAATTCAAGTCTTGCACAATGATTATTATCGCACACAGATTGAATACAATCATCGACTGTGACAGAATCCTCGTACTCGATTCTGGTCAGGTATGTTGGGAAACATTGCTCTAGTTCTCCATTTGGCATCATTTTACGGATTTCCATTGATTGATTCGATTAATATACCGATCTTCCTAAGGTTTTGGAGTATGATAGCCCGAAAAATTTGCTATCAAGAGATACAAGTGCATTCTCTAAGATGGTTCACAGCACTGGACCAGCGAATGCTCAGTACCTGCGTAGCTTAATCTTCGAAAGCAGAGAGAATAAAACAACGCTAAACGCAGAAAAAAGATGACGGGCGTTTCAAGAATGAACTTTCTTATAACAGTATCGAGACCACATTCCGAGAGAACAATGGCTACATCAAGTTTTCAGTACCACACTCATGGAGATATACGGCAGCTCAACCATATCTACACTGAATCATTGGAGTATAATTGCATCAAATCCGCAGCCACAATTTGTAAGTGCAATTCAACTGCATCAATCAAATTCAGGTCTCCAAATTGGCCATTGACATGATGTATGTTTCTTGAAAACGCTCGTTTGATTCGAGATTGAGCAGTTCAAGTACTCCTGCTCCATCTGTAGTAGTAGATTCACATGTTCTTCAAGATTCCAACAAATAGGACCTTCATTTTGATTATGAATATATAATTCTTGAAGATTCCCTTGCATAATATAAAGGGTTGATACAAACCTCAAAAGGGTCTCATTCTTACAGAATAGGCTTTGTCAGTTCATACAAAACTACATCTCTTTCTTAAGCAATGCGAATGCAGCGTGTATGAATACCTACACGAATCGAGAGGGACTACCAGCATCATTTCTCAGGCTTTAGGCGATTGAGATGTGCCCTCAATTTGAGATTCATCAGAATCTCGTGATGTGTCACGGGTAACTTGTTCGATATGGCCGTGAACAGCCTCAAACCCACTAGCAAAGGCGTTAGCGAAAGCTGTCAAGGCCTGAAAGACACTGGGAAGGTTTGATTTTAGATTGTCCAGTGTCATTCTCTTGCTGACTTCAACTGAGTTCAAGTACTTTGCTTTCTCTGCGTCAAGTCGTTCCCGCAAAGCCTCGATTTTGGCTCGTTTGATTGCCAATGGATGCTTAGAGCTCAAATTCGTCGAGTCTGATGTTTCTTCTGTTGTTAAAGTTCCTTCTAACTTTCTTTCGATCTCAACTAACGCATTCATTTCTTTCTCCAGCCTCTTCTCAAGTCTAACACATTTCTTCTTCAGGTTATGTTCTTCAGCTTGCTGATGAATTATGGATTGGATCGACGACAGAAAGCTTTTAATGGCCTCCGAAGCTACCTATGTTCAAAATAGTCACATTCGCAGGTATAAGCAATACTTTCATCTGACAAGAAAGCAGAAAAATGGTACATAGAAGACCTTATCAGGAAGCTTCTCAAACACAAGCTGCCATTCTTCACAGAGCTTTCGAGCAGCGGCTGAACAGCTACTTCTTTCGCTGTCTTCCCTCGGCAGGTGATCAAATCGTTGTGTCCATTTACAGAGTGTTTTCACATATTCTCGTTGAGAATTTACGAGTTTGCAGAAGCTATTGTACCAGCTCGTGACCTCGGTCTCAAGTTGGTTAGCAGCTTGGCGTTTATATTCTGAACTCAGATCCATATGCGGGTAATCTGAGAGATGAATCAACTGCTGAGATATATGAATTTGGAATTGATGACACTTGTGCATTGTTTTCCACATATGCCCTAAACTGTAAATGACAAACCCGAATGAATCTTGAGAAGAAATAACATATAACGAAAGAAAACATTAAGAATTCGATGAAGAGCTTTACCCAGAAGTTAAAGCAATCAGCTGAGGATACAGTTCTTCATCCATTAGTTTCTGCAAACACAAACATGTTGTACAAATCGAATCTTCTAAACGCTTTAAATCCTCTTCCAATCTCTCAACGCATAATCGCGTTTTCTCCATCTTGCTATAATCGTGGTTTTCCTCGTCTTGCTTTTGTAGTAACGCAGATTTCCTCCCATGCTCCATTTTAGCGATTTCTTTGTTCTGAAAAGCAAACATCACAAACATATGAATCAGCATTCTGAAGAAAGATTCTGTTTTTCGATACAAGCCTCCATAAGTAGCTACTTCAGACATTAACCTCACAATGTAACGACTAAAATCGTCGGTCATATATATATATACACACATATAGTACTCACCCTCACATGCTCGTAAAGTTTTTTCTCCGCTGCGTATAACTTTTCAAGTGTGCTGCAGTGAGCTCCAGGTCTGCAGGGCTCAACAGAAGTGTTATTCATAGCATCCTTGGGAAGTGACTTAGATGACCAGCTCCATGACAATGCACTGAATACCTTTGCAGAGTTGCTTCGCTTTCCTGTGAACCACACAAAGGAAAATTTACCGTTCAAATAGGTTTACAAATTGTTCATAAATGTAGACTCAAAGTGGTTGTTCAAGCAATGAGGTTAGATTCAATCAATTTGCAAATCTGAATTAAGAAAGAGATAACGAGAATCATGAAGGACTTACGTTTGATTTCCTTATACATGGGAGGATCAGTAGTATCCGTGCTGTTAATGTCGATAATCACAGCTATCTCCTTTTCACAACCTGATGCTTTCAAGAAATAATCATCCAACTCTCTGATGATTCCTTCTAGAGTTCTTCTTATCCTACAGTCAACTGTACTCATTTTCTCTGAATCTTTACCATACCAACTTGTCATGGAGGAATTATCGTCTGTAACTTCTCCAAACTGAACCTTTAAACGCCGTGAGTTGCTGACATCACTGCCACCAATGGCTTCTGTTTGTTGAACAACACTTAGATTAAAAGAAGCTTCTTGTTTCTTACCTTCTTCTTCAAACTCAGTCTTTGTCTCGGCCCAATCTTCGTCTTCAACTTGTTCAACCATTGCTTTATGTCTTGGCTCAATGTGTTCAACCACATTGTTATCACTTGGAGGTCCCAATGACTCAAAAGGGTCCCAATAGTTCCAGGAGGAGCTCGGGATTGGAGGCGGTGGAGTAGTGCCAGAGTCATTGTCATTCTCATCAGTCTCTATACATTCGTCCTCTTCGTTAATCGCCTCACTCTTCATACCAATCTCGGGTTTCCTCAAATCCGGACTGAATGGAGGAGGTGGTGGAGGGGAAGGAGGCAAAGTAGGAGGCGGTGAAAAGGGTAAACCTAATCCATAACTAGTGTTTTCAAGCTCCAAAGATTCAGACTCTGTGAATTGCCTGAGTGTCACTCCTGTGTTCCTCAGTGCTTTCAGATAAGCCAATTGGGCATCTGCAAATTCTCCTCGGAACCCTAATAACTGTTTCATCAGCCTCTTTCTTTCCTTACATACCAAAACCTTTTCTTCCTTATCAATACTTGAAACAGCACAACCCATTTCTCTCCTCCTTACAAAGATGTTTCCTTTTTCTGCTAATCTGAAGATATACTACTCCAAATTTGAAGACAACAATCTAAACGAAACAGACAAAGGCCCTAAGTAGGTCTTAGTTTGGGAATCACAACTAAAGAAATGAACAATGTGTTAATTAAAGGCCAAAACAACCACACATTTAGGAAAAGTTCAAAGCTTTGAGATTCATCAAGGACTTAGCAGAAAAAAGTTCTCTCCTTTGACGAATTTATACAATTTTAGAATATATTTCTCAGAAAAAAGTTCTCTCCTTTGAATAATTTATACAATTTTAGAACACACATCGAATGAATCTACCTGTTCTTGAACTGCCAACGACTTCCGTTTACTGAAGAATATGAGGATTACTGAATATTTCCCCAAATGAGAGATGATTATGACCCAAATGAGTTTCTTTTTTTTTCTCTTTTACTGAATATTTCCCCACAAGAACATTCTAGAAGAAACACAGGTTTAACCTTCGAGGAAGATGGAAAAAAAACCCTACATTTGTATCTGCATAAATGAAACAGCCAGCTCTGTGTAGTAGACAAAGTTCAAAGCTTTGGTCCAAAGTTAATAAGAAACAGAGAGAAAAGGAATACAAAGAGAAATAAAAATTACAGAGAGGGAGAGAGAGAGATATATATCAATGGAAGCAAAAGTGTGAATATTTTAATTGGAGGAAAAAAAGATGAGAAACAGGCAAACAAATGTGGCACTGACATGGAACCTGGTACAAAGACAGAGACTTTTGTTAAATTTTCAGTTATTTTTTATTTTATTTTTCAAAATAAATAGTTAAAATGCCAAAAGGAAGGAATACAATACAATTATAAATTTCAAAACTATTTGTATAAAAAAACTCAATTCCATTTTTTTCATCTATTTCCACTCCTCAAAAAAAAAATTCTGTAAAAATAGTAAAATCCGATACATGAAAAATAAAAATTTTACTCAATTCTAGTTTCATCGTAAAAATGAACAACAAAAATAATATTTATAAAAACAATTATCTAAAACGTTCCGGATTTGTAATATGATAAAAAAGATTTGAATTTTAGAAAGAAAAAAAAATAGATGTTATGTGCTCCTAAACATAATATTGAATATTATCATTTGTTAATATGAATTTCGTCCAAAATATTTAAGTTAAATTTGGAAAATTCATTTAAATCAACAACCAACTCCAGAATTGATGTATGACTTTCTCAATTTTCTCGACTAACTACATAGTTAATGCAACAGTATCTCATCTTCTCAACCAACTTCAGATTTAATGTATCAGTCAATTTTGGCTATGTTTCATTATAGATATGTAATCTCTCTTCATAATCAACGTATTGAAATCATTCATAATTCTATTTGTTTCTCTTCTCTCTTATTCTTTCCTTCATGGTATCAGAACTTTCGATATGATTCTCATATCTTCTCTTATTGATTATTCTCTCCAGAAACACATCCCTATTTTTTAATTGGAATAATTTCTAAATTAGTCCAAATCTGTTAAAACCTTTCGTAGCAACCGTGGCCTCTGGAAGTTTGTCGTTGATACTCACACAATGACAACTAACAATAATGACAAAGCCATTGCTGAAGGAAATACCAGTTCGAGCGAAGAACATGAGAAATGGTACCAAAAAGATTAAGTTGTGTTGATTGTTCTTCAAAGTTTGCTAGAGAAGGAGGTTAATGATGTCTATAGCTATGTTGAAACAACCAAGGAACTATGCGACACTCTAAAGAGTGTGTTTGGAAATGTCTCCAATATCTATCACATCTTCGAAATAAAAAAGATGCTAGCAAACTTTCAACAAGAAGAAAAAGAGCTCAAATATCATCTTGGTGTATTCAAGAGTTACTGGGCTAAGTTATGCGAGCTTCGTCCAACAACTTCTAACATATTTATCATTGTTGAACGCATTTCTCAAGATCAAGTGCTCAGTTTTCTCTCAACTCTTAACAGCTCCTACAGTGGGTTGATTTATCACATTCTTCGTCTTCTCTCTTTGAATAAGGTTTGCATGATGATCAAGAAGTAGAAAGATTCAAGGAAGCTCTTTCAAAACACAAGTGAAACTGCTCACAAGGCCTTGGTTCCAGAAGCAAATGATGTTGCTCATAAGGCCATTGTCCAAAAGAAAGCTTTGTGGTGCGAACGGTGCAATAAAAAAAAGGGCATATCAAAGACAAATGTTAGATCCTTCATCCACATCTCTGAATCAATAGATTCAATGAAGGAATGCAATGCTCTAGAAATGCTACCATGAACGCCATATATGATGAGTTTGTGAGGAAATCTGACTTTGATGCCCTTGTCAAAACAATCATGACTCAAAAGGATCCTGGTAAAGTATTTCTCATTTCTGAATCGAAAGACCTTATCATCATTGATTCAGGTGTCACAAACCATATGTTTTGCAATGGAAATCTGATAAAAAAAACATAACTATGGAACTATAGTTGTTGTTAAGGGTCATAATGTGCTAGTTAAAGGAGTAAGATAATTGACCATGTGTGGAAAAACCATGAGAGTTCTATTTGTTCCAGATTTTACAACCAATCTCTTGTCAATTACAAAACTAACCAAAGATCTAAAATGGAATACTATTTTCAATGCTAATGATCTTTTCTTTCAGGACACTAAGATGAGTTAAACTATTGGAAAAGGATATGCCAAGAATGGCCTTTATATTTCTGGAGACTCCTGATTGCACTCGTGATTTTGCTTTCAATTCCATTTGACATGCTAAACTAAGACATCCTCGTCATAATTCTCTTAACATTATGCTTCATAATGTTAAGTTTAATTTTGAGAAATGTGAGGCTTGTATCATATGAATGCATTGTAGAATTTCATTTACAGCATAAAAAACTATCTATAATAAATGTTTTGAATTTGTTCATTCTGATGTCAGGAATGCTCCATGTTCTACAAGAGATAATCACAAATATTTTATCACATTCATCGATGAAAAATCAAAATACACATGGATTTATCTCTTGTCTTTAAAGGTATTGTTTTTTATGCTTTCACAAAGTTTTGCAGTTATATTACTAATCAGTTCAATGTAAAAATTAAATACTTTTGATCTCACAATGTTGAAGAATACATAAGCAAACAATTCGAAGACTAAATCTCAAAACATGGAATTCTACACCAAACTTTGTGTCCTTATACTCTCCAATAAAACAGAGTCGTGAAACGTAAGAATAAACATCTTTTGGAAGTAGCTAGGTCTACAATGTTTCACAGAGGAGTTCTAAAGAGATAATTGGGAAATGTTGTCATGACAACATGTTACATCATCAATAGATTGCCTTCGAAATGTCTAAATCACACGACTCCGTATGAGGTACTGAATAATTATAAACCTTCTATTGATTTCCTTCAGATTTTTGGATGTGTTTGTTATGTTTATATTTCAGATGAGCAAAGGAATAAGCTTCATCCAAGAAGTACCAAATGTATGTTCATTGGATATTCTCCTACACAAAGGGTACAAATGCTATGGTCCTTGTACCAATCGGGTTTTGGTTTCTTGAGATGTCAATTTTGATGAGGAAATGAGCTTCTTTAAAGATCAAAATTCGAAAACACTAAAAGACTTGATGTCGTTCAATAAGGTTGTAAATCTCCTCCCATTATATCTTTTCCAAATCTTATGTCATCTCAAATGCAGAAAATAGGTGTTACAAGCTTAAAAGTTTTAGGCGATCTTGAAGGGACAATAGATATCCAACAAGAATTGCAACTAGGTATCAATGCTCCTCAAACCAATCGAGCTGAACATGATCAGAAAAATGAATATGAGAAAGAACATTCTAAATATGAAGGAAGTATTGAGTACATTGATTCAAAGAGTGAGAAACCTGAAGAAAGTTCAGATCATGATCTAGCAGGTCAAATAAATGAAAGTTCTACAAATCATCAAGGAAATGCTCTAGATCTACGAAGAAGTGAAATGCTTAAATTTTCTTGCTTCATAATGGATGAACAAAAGGGTTTTTTCAATGGTCATGCTATCTCACATCTCATACAAAGTTATTACACTACGTCTCAATTATCTACTGATCATCAAGTATTTTTTTAGCAAAATTGATTAAGAACAGGAACCAAGTACATATGAGGAGGCAAAGAATATCAAAGCTTGGGAAGTTGCTATGACTGATAAGATAATTGCACTTCAAAGGAATAACACTTGGGACTTGGTGCCATTACCAAAGGACAAGAAAGTTGTTGGCTGTAAATAAGTGTACAAGATTAAATATCACAGCAATAACAATAATAAAAGATACAAAACAAGATTGGTTGCTAAAGGAATTACTTAAACCTATGGAGAAGATTATACTAAAACTTTTGCTCATGTTGCTAAACTTCCTTCTATTCTTGTTATTATTTACATTGTTGTTAACCTTAATTGAGAATTATGGCAGATGGATATCAGAAACCTCGAGTAAAAAAATTTATATGTTGTCACCTCCCAGTTTTCAAGACTCTTGTGGTCAAAATAACGTTTATAAGTTGAAGAAAGCTATTTATGGCCTTAAACAATGTCTCAGAGCTTGGTATCATAAGCTTTATGATGCTCTTATCAAGCATGGATTTATAAAAAGCGAGAATGATCATTCGTTATTTATAATTCAGGGGGAACGAGGTATTATTGTTCTACTTATATATGTTGATGATATTATTATATCTGGAAGCGACAAAATTAGAATTCAAGAAACCAAAACTTTCTCAAGAGTACCTTTGGTATTAAAGATTTGGGAGAACTAAGATATTTTCTTGTAATAGAAATAACTCCTTCACGTGATGAGTTATTTCTATCTTAAAGGAAGTACACACTTGATCTTCTTGATATTATGGGAAAACTCGAAGCTAAACCATCAATAACTTCGATTCAAGAAGGATTCAAATATCATCGAGATGGAAAACCTTTCAAGGATGAAGAACAATACCGAAGAATTGTGGGTAAGCTCAATAAACACACATAAATCGTAGAATATTGTGATGCATATTGCACCGGTGATAAAATTGATAGAAAATCAACCACTGGCTATTGCGCATTCATTGGAAGAAATCTTGTTACTTGGAGAAGCAAGAAACAATTGGTCATGACAAGGTCAAGTGCAGAAGCTGAGTATAGAGCGATGGCTAATACCACCTTAGAATTAGTTTGGTTGAAGGCTCTTTTGCTTGATATTGGCAAAAAACAATTCAACTATTCACTCTCCATTGCAACAACCAAATTGTCATCCATTTGTCGCTAATCCAGTTTTTCATTAGAGAACCAATAACATTGAGGTTGATTATCACTTCATACGAGAGAAGTTGGTCCAAAGAATCATTGTCTTGGCATACACAAAGAGATGCGCCAACTGACATATATATTTACTAAGGTAACAAACTCAAAGGTGTACATCAACATTCATAAGATAATTGACCTATTTGACATTTATCAACTACCTTCTAAAGCAAACTCATCATTTCATTTAAAAAAGACATGACATGTGTGTGCACCCTTTTTCTTTTCACCAAGTTTTGTCCCGTTAAGTTTTTTTAGTAAGGTTTTGGGAAAACAGCCTATTCCCTCTTGAACTTTACCACTTTAATCCTATTCCCCCTTGAACTTTGTTGTTCATCCTATTCCCCCCTAAACTATCATTACTCATCCTATTCCCCCCTGAACTTTAAAAATTCATCATATTCCCCCCTCCATTAACTTTCTGTTAATTTTTCTGTTAAATATTTTTAAAACAGCCTATTCCCCCCCAAACTATATGATTTCCAGCCTATTC
>CM071866.1:1613194-1644538 GCA_036759665.1 Gynandropsis gynandra | reverse complement strand
TGGGTTGGCGTAGCAGGGGAGGGGGAGTCGAACGGGGCGGCGACGGAGGAGGGGAGGGAGATGCGAACGCGGCGGCGACAGAGAAGGGGAGGGAGATGCGAACGCGGCGGCGACAGAGAAGGGGAGGGAGATGCGAACGCGGCGGCGAAGAAGGGAGATGCGAACGCGGCGGCGACGGAGGAGGGAGGGGAAAACGAGCGAGCGTGAAGAGTCTGAAATGGGAATCTAAAATTTATTAATCTAGGGACGGACACATAAAATCCATCCCCACTTGGGAACGGCTCATCCGTCCCTAATTGGGGACGGTTCAACCTTCCGTCCCCAATTCCGGGATCGAGGATTGATCGGAAATTGGGATCGGGACGATTGATCGGGAATCGGGATCGGGACGATTGACCGGGACCGGGGCCAGGACAATTGATCGGGGACCGGGGCCGAGACGATAGATCGGGATCGGGACGATAGATAGGGATCCGTAAACGTATAATCATCAAAAAACGTATAATCATTGAGAAACAATTCGTTCAATTTTCCATGATCGTAAGTGTGAAAATTATAACCACGTGTAAAATACATAGGCCAACTCATAACTTTCACAATCGGTCCTTTGACAAGATCTCGTAGCCACAACGGGTGATTGCCCATCTCAACCTGCAGTACATATACACATCGTCAGAATATTATAAAAGTTATTTATGTAAAATTTCATTACTTACATATTGTCGCATCCATGTCGAGAAATCTTTTTCTTTAAGTTCTTGGAGCTGAGAATCATCAATGTTCGTATATGTATTCTTCAATATATCCTCAAATGTCCTATAAAAAGAAACAAAATTCTACAAATATTATAACAATAAACAAAATTGTCATTGTGATAACCATAGTTAATTATGAGATTTTACCTTTCAAAAGGCTGTAGATATTCGCAGTTCAATAAAACATATGTATGTGCGATATGAAGATCTCGTTGTGATAACCATATATCTTTCGCCTTACCAGCAGCTCGACCAATTCCGCAAAATATGTCCGGAACATCTGGTACTGGATATGAATACGCCACACCACCATCAAAATATCTGTCTGGATTTCTACTCCGCGTTTGAACATGTGGCTCGAAGTAGTATGACGTAAAGAACGATATTTCCTCATTGACGTATTGTTCAACAATTGAACCCTCCGGTCGAGCTTTTTGTTTGGTTTTTTTCTTCAGATGAAACATAAATCGCTCGAACGGATACATCCAACGAAATTGAACTGGACCTCCTAGTGCGGCTTCGTGCGGTAAATGAACTGTCAAGTGCTCCATAACATCGAAGAATGATGGTGGAAAAATCTTCTCCAAATTACATAGTACAGTAACTATGTTATTTTGCAGTCGACGAACTACATCCATACTCAGATTTCTCGAACATAAATCTCGAAAGAATAGGCCAACACCTGTAACATTAAAATATTATTCGTGTATTTAACAAATATTCACACTACATATTAATATAAAATCAACCACATACCTCCAATTGCTTCGTGTGCATGTTTGTCCATCAATTCAGAAAAACATATCGGAAGAAGTCTTTGCATGAATACATGACAATCGTGACTTTTCATCCCTAATAACTTTCCTCCTTGAATGTCAACGCACCTTCCAATGTTAGACGCATAGCCATCGGGGAATTTCACATCTTCTTTCAACCACTTCAACAATTTATATTTCGTTTCATTTGACAATCTGAATATCGGGACTGGCGCTTTACCGTCATCACCTATATGTAACTCCCTTCGTGAGCAATATTCTTCTAGATCTTTGCGTGATTTAATATTGTCTTTTGTCTTCCTCGTGACATTCAGTACTGTATTGATGATGTTATCAAAAAAATTCTTCTCTATGTGCATCACATCAAGATTGTGGCGAAGTTTCAGATTTTTCCAATACGGCAAATCCCAAAATATGCTCTTCTTGTACCAGTTATGAGTAATTCCATAACCACCAATTCTCGGATGATTGTTCCCTCCGCAATCTATACTCCTCGGAATATCCAAAGCAAGAAGTCGTTCATACAAAATCTCTTCGCCGGTTAAAACTGGAGGAGGAGATTTCCGCACAACTACATTCCTTTTAAAATTTCTCTTGTTGCGCCGTAATGCATCATCAACAGGAAGAAAACGACGATGACAATCAAACCAACTCGTCTTTCTTCCATGTTTCAACTGAAAAGCATCTGTTTCTTCCATGCAATATGGACAAGCCAATCGACCATGCGTTGTCCATCCAGATAACATACTATAAGTTGGAAAATCACTTATTGTCCACATGAGAGCACCTCGTAACATAAAATTTTGTTTCCTCGAGACATCGTACGCTTGAACTCCATTCCATATTTCTTTTAATTCTTCAATAAGTGGTTGCAGAAATATATCCAAACTTCTTTTCGGATGATTAGGCCCGGGAATCATTATTGTTAAGAACAAAAATTCCCGTTTCATGCACATATCCGGTGGTAAGTTGTAAGGTGTCACTATGACTGGCCACAATGAATAATTCTTTCCAGACATCCCAAATGGATTAAAACCATCGGTACAAAGACCTAAATAGACATTTCGACTCTCAGCCGCAAAATCAGGGTATACCTTGTTAAAGTGTTTCCACGCCTCACCATCTGAGGGATGTCACATCTCTCCTTCACGACTTGAATGTTCAGCATGCCATCTCATGTTGCTTGCGGTCTCCACAAATTGATACAATGTTTTTAATCTGTCTGTAATCTGCAAATACCACATATGACGATATGGAACCGATTTTCCATTCTTTGTTAAATAAAACCGATCTTTTCCACAACAATTACAATTACTCATCTCCGATGTCTCTCTCCAAAAAATCATGCAATTGTCTTGACAAACATCAAACTTTTGATATGGAAATAAAGATCGCATCAGATGTCTCTCTCCAAAAAATCATGCAATTGTCTTGACAAATTAGGAGTCTACTGCATTATTATCTTCTGGCAAATAATCTCTTACTAATTGCAATATCGAATCCATGCAATTCTCAGACAAATTATTTTCCAAATTCAAATTCATCAAACGTGCAGACAGAGATAACTGTGATAAACCACTCCTATAACCATCATAAAGTGGATTCCTAGCACTTTCTTCAAAAAAAAAAAAACTTTTTGCTTCTTCATTCGGATCTTCTTCAATATTTTCGTTTCTTTCACGGAATACATTTTGCACCATTTCCACATAGGGGTTCATTTCTACATCTTGAGAATACTCAAATTCATCATGATGTATAGTGCCCCTAAAGTTTTCCACAACATTACTAGATCGTGGTGCAAATTTTTCTCCATGACATAACCACATGAAATAATTCGGGGTAAATCCTCTTAAATAACGATGCTTCCAAACAGTTCTCTCATTAACAAATTTTTCATTCTTGCATTTGACGCATGGACAAACCAACGTACCCGTTTCTTTGTAAACTTGTTGATTCGTCGCCATTGTCATAAACTGTGTGACGCCTTCTATAAACTCTTTCGATACGCTTTGAGATTCTGGATATATTCTTCTGTACATCTATTGTCTAGAATAAAAAATGTTCGATCTCGATGAAGATGCCATTATAATCGCAAACACTATTGAAGATATACGGTGAAAAATATGAGAGTTGCTTATGAAAACGGATCAATGGTTGAGGGGTTAAATAGATTATTTATACACGAATTAAAGACGGATTAGGGACTAAGAGATTAATTTTCTGAAAAGTCGTCCCGAATCCGTCCCTAAAATGGTTTTTAAAGTCCTAAATTTAGGGACGGTCCCAAATCCGTCTCCAAATTTGGGGACAGAAGTTTCTGCCGTCCCTAAATTTGGGGACGGATGACCTGCCCGTCCCTAAATTTTGGGATGGCAGGTAATTTCGTCCCCAAATTTAGGGACGGTATTATCTTACTTGAAATGTCCATATTTGTGCTCTTCTAATGGTACAATCTTGAACATTTCCTAGAGCCTATCACAAACCCATTCGGTAGAACATTTCCTCGAGCCTATCACAACCCATTTGGCAACCATGACTCGCAATAACAACAGTGTTCCAAATCTTGTGTATAACCCATGGTTTTGCAAACATCTCCTCATCTTTTGTTGCTCTTCTCAGGTCAATCTCCCTCTCGTGCCAAGTCATGATTGCCTCTGCCCCAACATCTGACGACTATATGGACTTCTTAAAGTAATGGCTGAGGAGCTTGCACTTCTCGACAAAGACCCATGGATCATGAGTATCTCCTCGAACTTATCCTTGTTAGCATTGGCGATGACTATAACAATCAAGGATCTCGCCAATGCTAAGGAAACATTGATCTCTTTTGTTGAACTTCATGAGAAGCTTCTCCACCATGAAATCGATCTAGTTCAAGTCCAATCTCTGTTGTCGATCCTCCTCCCAATACTGGTAAACAATGCTCAGATATCATAAGAATTATGATGAAATCGTATTGATTCATGATTAGATTATAGGATTTATACATATACGAATAAAGACAGAAATTGTTAAAAATAAAGAAAATAACAGAAGACATAAATAAAAAAAGGTGATATTTTCAAATCAATTTATCACCGAATAATTTGTCAAAATATGATAATGATTACTTGCACGCTCGTTGTCGACCCCAACTTCTTTCTTAGCTTTGACAAAGTGTTGACCATGTGGCTCGAATGATTACCACAAATTACGACTTAACCGAAATTTAATGCGATTATAAATAGAGAAAAATACATTTTAATCTGAATTTTTTAATTAAATCTGTATTCGATTGAAAATTAGAGTCAAATGGATTTGATAGAATTTAATTAACTTGAAAAAGAACCCGCACAATGTCCGCACAATGTACAGGATGTTAAAAATTTACAAATATATAACAAAAATTAATCTATTAAAATAAATTAATATATTAGAAACATTGAAAATTTTGGTTCATGGTATTGCGTGTATATTATTTTATCGAATAATAGGTAATAAATGCTAATAAAAATATCACAATGTTATAACATAAAATTGATCTAGTTTAATAATAAAATTAAGTGGAAAAATAAATTTTTAAATAATCGTTTAATAACACATGATAGTTAAAAATATGAAACTAATAGAATATCAATGGGGTGAAAATATATTGAATTGAACTATGAATGTGAATATTTTTATCTAAAATATAATTGATTGTTATAATATTATTTCTATATCTTAAAATCATATGAAAAAAACAAAATAATTGAATCAATTGACTCATAGTTAGAGTGAAAAAAATTAAAAACATGTAACATATATAATATATTTATAGTGATACATAGTATTTGGTGTTTATGGGTTAGAACAACTGAATTGTTTCTTCTTCTATCTTCATCTTCCTCTTCCATCCTCTCCTATCATTTCACCAAAGCATACCTCATTAGCATAGTTAATTAGCTCAAATTTATAATTCACTCATCTTCCTTCTTTTTGTTCACAACTTCTAAACTCCTATGAGATGTTATAGACTTAATGGTGTTCATTTCTTTCCACTCCAATATCTTCTTACCATCTTGAAAAACAAATTATTTACCATATAAAACCATAATTCTTAGTATCACATACAAAAAGCTTGAATCAAGAAGAATTTTATACCGAGTGACCTTCATTATTCTACTTTCAAGCATGGTTATTTTATGTTCAATCGAATTTTTGTCTCTACTTCTTCAAAGAGTCAAACAAACACCCTTATACTCATTTTTTTTCAGATTTATGACACATCCAATTATTTTGGATAATAAACAAATGAGAATTTCTCTAAACCATGATCTGCATAAGATATGATGATGTTGTTCCATGATAAAACATCATTTGATGTGATACACATGATAATAGTTGTTGATTTACCATGGAGGAATCACAATATCAACCAAGTAACATATGAAAATAGTTGTACTGCGGTTCTGATCCATTTTCAGTGAACATACACCATCTATTTAGATGATATTCATATAGTAATAGAACTCGCACGATGCGTAGAGTTTTATCAATTTTCAATTATACAATTGGAATTTATATATCACAAATGCATCATTATATAGAAAGACAAAAAAATTAAATGTGATTATATATTTTCTATATCATTTTACGAAAAAATAGATAATATATTTAAATTTTTGTTTAAAATTATCAAAAAATTGATAGGATCTAATTATTATAACTCAATAATATATGATAGTGATATCAATTTTATATAAAAAATATGCGATTTTAAAACGAATTTTTTAAATATAATATAATAGGTGATTATGAATTTTATCATTTGTTTCATTTCATTAGTCTCTATACTTTTCATATTTTTATAACCAAACTTTCAGCTAAGTACGCGAATTTGTTATATAACTACACATCAAATATGATTAATATATTTCATAGAATTCATGAATAAGAAAAAGTATATAAATTTATACAACGTATGTATATGTTTTTCTATCTTTATTTTATTTATTTGTCTCATTTCATAAATTTCCAATATTTTTTCAATTCCTTATAACTTGAATTTCGTGTAAATATATTATTAATTTTTATTCACATAAATACGTAAATTTGTTATATTTTACATATAAAATTTGAAATTTGAAATATTACAATATTTTTTAGTTTATATAGTTTTATATAGCATATTTATATGATTATTTATCAATATTTTATTTATTTATCTCATTTCATCAGGTTCTAATAGTTTTCAGGTATTTTCTAACCCAAATTTCATGTGATATAGTATATATTTTTATTCATATAAATATGTAATTTTTTTAATATAATTACATATAAAATTCAAATTTTGGAATATTAAAATATTTCATAAATCTCAAGAATAAAAACCTTACATAACAAATTTATACGATTATGTCTAAATTTTATTTATTTAATTTATTTCATTACTTTCTAATATTTTTTTCAATTTTTTATACTATATTCTTTTATCCAAATAAATAAATAAATTTCTTATATAATTACATTGAATTTAAATTTTGAAATATTAAAATATTTTGTATAGTTCATGAATAAAAAAACTTTATATGGATTTATGTAACAAATTTTATGTTTATTTTTCTATAGTTTATTAATTTTTCTCATCTCATTAGTTTCTAATATTTTTTATTTTTTATAACAAATTTTCATGTAAACATGCTATATTTATTTATTCATTCATATAAATACATAAATGTGTTATATATTTATGCATGAAATTCAAATTTTGAAATATTTTGTAGAGCTCGTGAATAAAAAAAACTTATATAAATTTATATAATATATTTTATTTATGTATCTTTTCATTAGTTTCTAACATGTTTTCAATATTTTTATAACTAAACATTCACGTAAATATGCTATATATTTTTATTCATATAAACACGTAAATATTTTATTTAATTGTAATTTAAATTTTGAAATATTTAATTATAATTTAATTTGTATTTTAATTTATATTCAAATTTTTGTAAACATGAACCTTTTAATTTTATTTATAGTAAAATTGAATTTATAAATTAGTTTATTGAAATATATTAAAGTCTTTTTAATTTTTAGAATACTATATATTAATTGAAGAAAGATGTTTTAAAAATGTCATTAAATATATAAAATAAATAGTATTAATTTCTATAGAAAAATAAAATAAAATAACAAAACAATGATGAGGTGATAGAATGAGGAGCCAAGAAAATTGCAACTTTTATATATAGGTTTTAAATTTAATATTATCTAGTTAATATATATGTATATATATGATATATATCCTTATTAAGCATGACATAATATAATATAACATATTTTTGTCTAAATTAATTCCTAAAATATATATTATAATTAAAGTCTAACATTAACTTATAATATATCAAATATATTTGGACAGAATTTATATAAAAAGGTCAAATATATATGTCGGTAATTTTTTATTATAATTGTCGTAGAACAAAATTCAAAATTCTGAATGTTATAAAAATAGTTTTGATTAAGTAATAGTTATATATATATAGTGTGTATATTTATAAAATCAAATGATATTGGGCTGAAATCAGTTTTAAGAAGTGTAATCTTGAATTGTTGAGTCCAACAAAGTTTTTATTGGAGCGTTTGCATCGGCCCGAAGGTTTGATCCAACAAATATACGGAAAATAATTTCAACTTCCCATATATGATTAACTTGCCTTTCTTGAAATTTATTTGTTATATATTATACTAACTTGGAATGAAATCCAAATCTTTTAGACGATCAAAGTTTTTATTTATATACTTATTTTTAATGTAAATTATTTAAACAATAGAGAATCAATAGCACGACAATTTTTTTGTATAGTTTATAATATTTTATATTACGTTGTTGCAAGGTGATTCTTACGAAAAATACATAGAACCATCAATAAACCTCTAAACAGTCCAAATATATAAAAATGAAATAAAGATAAACAAATAGAAATAGAGTAAATTAAGTTGTATTGGTTTCTTGTCTAGTGTAGTAATATTGTTAAAATAAGATTATATCTACTTTATAAATTACTTGTTCTGAAACTTTATAATGATCTTTAGTTTTCTATCAAATTAGATCTTTGTAGCCATGAGATATAAAATATCAAAACATCTGGATATTAAATTTAAACATATTAATTAGTAATAACATTAAATTTACATGTAATGAATAATCAAGATATAATTCATTTGTACGCTTGAAGTGTTACTTGTCGTCAACCAGTTTAGGAAGTACGGTTATGATCCATAATAGTTTTTCTAAACATCAATTCTTCCATATGAGATCAAATATTAGCTGTTAGTTTATTCCACAATAAAAGTTTGACGATAACATTCTTGTTTTCAATTTACAATGTTAGAACGATAAATTAACTAATACATTTAGGTAACAGTTTAATGAGATAAATTATATATATATGCGTATCTTTCTTGTTAATCGGTAAGGATATGTAAATTTTTTATATTGAAGATGACATATTTAAATTTGTTTCATATACTCCCATTAGCAGTTTAACACATCTAATATTTATAAAAATAACAAAACTAAAGTATAATCGGATAATAATATGATTAATGAATTAACGGAGAGCAACTAACCTGGTATCTTCTTGTTTGTTTGCCAATGAAAGCAAGCCTTGATATGATATTATCTTGAATTTTGATTTTGGGATATGGTTGGTTCCATTAACGATTCTTTGAAGAATGATATTTTTCTTAAAATAAATGTGCATATTATTATCGGTTAACCTGAATTTTGTCACATTGGACACAATCAATAAATACTTCAAAGTGAAGACTTGGCTAGGCACCTCTGGAGCTCTATTTAGAGAGGGTAGAGAGGTTGGAACTTCTTTCCCTTCTTTCATTTTCACCTCGATGAGCTTCGATTTGGAAGCTATGACCTGATCTCGGTTGCGAACTTATCTTTTGAAATGCGATAGAACAACCTAAGGCTTAATCTTTAGGTTTGCCAACAATTTTTGTGTTATTGTCGTATTTTTGATTGCCTTCGATTGTCGGTTGCTCGATTTTTGGATCATCATTAGTTGTTTGTTGTTTGACTTGTGGCTTGTCGTCTGTTCTCGGTCACACAATTATCGATTGCACGATGTCTTGGTTTGATTTCTGGGTTGTTGAGCGATGCCCTTTTCCTTTGATAATTAAATGGACCTATAACAAAATCGATTAAACACTACAAAATTTAGATGTGTGGATGAAACCGATGAGATAAATGCATGGAGAATTGGGATGAAATAAATAAATGCGTGAAGAAGTGGGGAATTAATTGAAGGAGCATAACAAAGTGGATATTTGGGGATGAAATGGAAGACATAAATTCATTAAAGGAGGTCTACAAGAAGAATTACAGGGAAAGAAAACAACGTTCGTAGAAGCTGAAGCACTATTTTTATGAAAAATTTATAAACAGAGAGATAGTGGTGATTGATGAAAAAAAAGAAATATACAAAAAAACGAATAGGGGAAGATAACAGATGTAGAGAGAAAAAGAAAAAACACATAAACAATTAGTAATAATAAGAAAAACTAATCACTTAAAAAATTTGTCTCCAATTAGTAATAATAAAAAAATTAATCACTTAAAAAATTTATCGTCCAACAAAAATCTCCAAATTATTCAAAGTATTTATATATATATGATTTATTTTAATTAAAGTTATATATATATATATGGTTTCTTTAAAAATAATTATAACAAGTAAATTAATTAACAAAAGATATATATTATAATTAATAAAATGAATATAATTGTTATATAATTAATAAATTTTATAACATTTAAAAAACAATTTTATAAGATTTAAAAATTAATTATCTTTATATCAAATCATACCAAAATTATAATGAACACCTGTTACAAATTCAATATAACCATAGTAAATAGAAAATCGATTAATATTAAATTAAATGATATCAGATAAACTGAAATTAAATCAGAAATCGATAATAATTTTAAATGTAAACTTGGTTAACATATGGTTTATAAGTTGGTTGTCGCAATATCGTCGACGTAATTTCACAAAAATTGAGCAAAAACTCAACTTTTAATGTATACGATTTATATTGAATTAATTTAAATTAATAAAAATAGAATTAATGATTAGATTATCACATCGATCGTTCACATGTCTTCATCAAAATTGTACAAAAACCCAACTTTTAATCTATAAAATTAAATCATAACAATTTTAAATTGTACTAATTTAATATTGAAGGATTTTAAGTAAATTAAGTTGATTGCTTGGATTTGGATATGTTATTCATAGTCTTGAAATTGAATTTGTTGAACTAAAAAAATTTTAAATCATGGAGCGGAGGTAGGAAAAAGTATAAATTTGAATCATTATCGAGTGTAAAATAATTATAAGTAGAATAATACTATATATATATACTCAACTAACACATTTATATAAACTTATAAACTTGTGAGTTTGGAAGCAATTATTCAGAAATTATGAATCCATTATACATTTATATTAAAATTTCAATGTAAATATAAATATTCAGAAATAAAAGATGAATATTATATGTTTTTCGTTCACCAGATGAGTTAAGTGTAGATATAAACTTATATACTTATTTTGATAAATAAAATGTAGACATAAAATTAATAAAGTTCCCTTCCATTTTCCATAACAATTCCTCGTGGTTACAACATTTAATAATCTTTGTTTCAAGAAAGGGTAACAAAAATATTAATTTATACAATGTAAAAGGCTTGGATTTTATTTTTAAAAATTGTAATTGTCGTGGCATTTGTATGAATTTTGTCTTGGATATTTTTTTTTAATTCTTTTTTTTTTTTAGTTCACGTGAAACAGTGAAGCATGCGAAAGGTGAGGCGTGAGTGATTCCGATGTGCCTAGAGACTCTCACGCCTTCGCCTAAAAGGTAAGCAAATCCTCGACAACCATTTATCACTCTTTTTTATTTAAATAAAACTCTTGTCCTTTCATATATATATATATATATATATTAGATGATTAATTTACTGATCAAATTGTGATGCAAATAAATATGCCAACTATTTCAATTGTTCAATTTCTTTATTTGTTTTTATTTATAAAATAACATCGAATTGATCTAAAATCAAATATATAATTTCTTATTTATTTTATGTTTTATGTGCGCATAAAAGATATATTAAAAAAGGGAGATATATAACATATGTGAAAGTGAAGGAGTTATTTCATGTGGAGAGAAAGTCAATCTGAATAAATATGACATCTCTCCATAAAATATATATCGTATTTTTATTTATATATTTTATATTTTTTATGGTAGGATGATTAATGTGAATATTTTTATGGTAGGATAAGAAAAACACTTTACGTCGTCTCATCAACTAATTAATCTTCGATTATACAATATAATTAACAACTATAGTTTGTTTATATATATTGGTAATTATGTGTTATATATTCCATCTATATATTATATTAAACTATATTTTTATATACATAATTCACTATCGTAGACACGCGCGTCATAATGGAAACTTATGTAAGATGTTATTATGTAAGGTTATATAATGAATTTTCGAAGCCACACACATACCCATGGAAACTAACTAATCATATTATATAACATATAACGCCGTTATACATAATAAATAATAAAAAAATGTGATTTTCGTATCCTCGTGACATATATACTAATAACGTGTCTTAATTATTACATAATCAACGGGATAAATAAACATGATACTGAGTAGATGTTTTTCTATCATTTTGGTTTTAGTTTGGATTTAAAAAAGAAGAAGAAAAAGGACGAAACCTAAACACTTAAAATTAAAAGAGTTTTAGATTATTATGCCGGGGACATAACACATATTAATGCTTAATTATTGTCTTTGAAAGTGTTCTAAAAATCATTTTACACGTCCGTCTAGACGTTGGGCGCTTTCTGACCGTCTGATTAATCTCTAGACGTTTTTTTAAAAGTAACGTTAAAACGACGTCGTTTTGATATTTAAAGAAAAAACTAACAATGATATTTATCTATGCGTTTATCTTTTATCGACTTTACCATCATCATTTTATTTGTCTTTTTCTATCTATTGCATGTTTATTATCCGAGTCTCTTATTCTTGCATTCGTATCTCATCCTCGTCTTTGCCTTCATCCTTGTTTTCTTATCTTCTATCATCTCTCGTATATTGTCATCGTCGTCATCTTTTATCATTACCTTCATTTCTCATCTTCATCCTTGACTTTATCTCTCGCATTCGCCTTCGCTTTTTTCATTGCATTGGTCTAACATCGTCCTCACTCAATGTCCATTTTTTATATTTTGTTTGTCGTCGTAAGTTCGATATTATGAATTTAATACTTATAAATATTTTTTATAAATACAAAACTTTACTTATTTTTATGTGTTTTTTAATATAATTAAGTACTTATAAATATCTGGAATTAAAAATTTATATTTTAATTATATAAAATAAAATAATATATATATATCCGTCTAACCCGCTTAGACACCAACTAGACTCTGTCTAAGCGTTGGGTGTCCGTCCGTCTAGCGCCTAGCGTTTTCTTGAAACTTGTTTAAAACCGAAACATTTACTCGCTTCAAAATAAATCACAAAATCCCACGTGGCATTTTCGTTTGATATTGCCACATCAGCACTTTAAACAAAGTTTATTGGTGTTTTAGAAATTGCTAGATGTTAATCGGATGATTGATGAATGTTTAACGATTATATAAATTAATCGGTGGTGGTGATGGATGATCGATGTTTAAACGTTTTAATTTTTTAGTATTATAGTTATATAATTTTTATAAATGTTAAAATTACAATATATTGATTTTTTTTATAAAAAAAATTAACATTGCTATCGCTTATTTACCAATATCTAAAAAATTGTTAGAACTAGATGTAAACTTTTATAACATTGAGTTGTATACAAAAGGGCATTAAAGATCCATCTAGATTTACTTAGTTTGATATTCACTTTATACTATATATTAAAATTTGATTATTTTATAGTTAAATGTTTCAATTATGATTTTTATTATAACATTTAAGTTCGATTATAAAATTGTGTTATCACATATTAATATTGAATATAGTAATTCTAAATATATATATAATATTGAATAATTTTAATTAAAAAATACAAATTGAAAGAGCAAAATTAAATCATTACTTAACCCATAAAAAACGCATACGGAGACGTATTGGATTCTTTGAGTAAAGCTTAGGTCTTTAACCCCACATAAAAATTGTTTAATAATATTTATATTATATTATATTAACAATTTAAATGATTAACCAAATTTCAAGAACAACACAATGAGTATGTTGGAAGATATACATAGGACCCACATGCGTGCATGTGTTTTTTTTATTTACTATTTTTTCTCAGGGGTCAAATATATTAAATGCAAAAGTGACCAATACTGAATTCTCTCAGTTTCTCAAATTTATCTTTAATGGGTTATTTTTTTCGTACGTTACATGTAAATCCTTATAAATGTTTGAATGCTGAGAATCTCTCTGCTTAGATGTGTTTTTTTTTTTGTTTTTTCTTTTTGTTTTTCGTAACTTTGCTTCAGTAGAATTTCAAATTTTAGCAGATAAGATTTCTGAGTTTGGCATTCCAATTTTCAGGTTTTATCGTTGAATTAGGTTAATTTTCATGGAATTTTTAGTGATGTTTTGTTGAATGTGAAAACTGGAGTAGTCAAAGTGTTTGTTGAAATGTCCTAAAAGATTTGTCATTTTTAAGTTCGTCTGATTTTAGTATATGGATATGGAAAACGTTCATTTATGGTAGTTTTTTTCATTTTTTTATAATAAATGAAAGTCTTTTAATTTATGAGAAATTAGAAATCTTTTTGTGTTGGGCGATTTGGTACTGGATTCTAGGGTTTATCTCGGTGAAGGGTTTTTGAGGGTTTGATCGAATTTGTCGGGGAAATATGGCTTGTGCGAAGCTGGGATCCAAATCTGATGCTTTTCAAAGACAAGGCCAAGCCTGGTATATATATATATATATATATGCTTTGATCTCATTGTTTTCTTCTTGAATTTGAGACATTGAGTCAAAGTTCATCAATTCGCCTGATTTTTTTTTATTTTTTTTTGTAATTATAGGTTTTGCACAACTGGGCTTCCAAGTGACATTGTTGTTGAAGTTGGGGAGATGTCTTTCCATCTCCACAAGGTAATTTTGACAAAATTTGTTATTGTATGACAGATCTATATATATATATATATATATGTATATAAACTCCTTCTATCTTTGAAATTTCTGTCGTGTATTGAAATTAACTAAAATTAACTAAAAACATGCCATTGCAGATGAATGTTAATTCCTCTAACATAGATGAATTGCAAATTTTCGTGATTGAGTATTAAAATTAGGAGATAGAACTTTATCTGAACCTAATAATGACGAATGTTCGAATGTTGTGCCTAAAGATTTATTAATTAGGCAAACATCAAATCCAACGACCAAATACTATAAATGATATAGAAGTGTTTGAAATTCTCTCGCGTGTAGCGCAGGTTCAATACTAGTATATATATATATATATATGACATGAGATCAGTGTCTGAAAGGTTCTGTGTTGTTCAATTATGTAAAACCCATGTATCAAAATTGGATCTTTTTGTAATCTACATTCTGTTCTAGTCTTATGGAATTTGAAAGTCAATGCCTTTAATCACATGGATTTCAGTACAAGTCTTTTGAAAGATTGTTATGTGGGTGTTATTCTTCTAATTGAGGAGGAACTTGAATCTTATGGGATCTTAATTTTGCTATTTTACAGTTTCCATTGCTATCTCGAAGCGGAGTAATGGAACAAATGATTGCGGAAGCATCATCGAACGAAGGCGATGAACAATGTATCATTAAGATTTCAGATCTTCCTGGTGGAGACAAAACATTTGAACTAATCGCTAAGTTCTGTTACGGCGTCAAACTTGAACTTACTGCTTCTAATGTTGTATACTTAAGATCTGCTGCCGAACATCTTGAAATGACGGAAGAGTATGGCGAAGCAAATCTTATTTCACAAACCGAAACATTTCTGAATCAAAAGGTTCTCAAAAGTTGGAAAGATTCAATGAAAGTACTTCAAAGTTGTGATGAAGATCTTGAGTATGCTTATGAATTGAACATTACAAAGAGATGCATTGAGTCGTTGTCCATGAAGGCGTTGACAGACCCGACTTTGTTTGGTTGGCCTGTCGTGGAACGTGGTGGCCTTATGCAAAGCCCTGGTGGTAGTGTTCTTTGGAACGGGATAAGCACCGGTGCTATATGTAAAGATTCGAGTTTAGATTGGTGGTATGAGGATGCATCAATGCTTAGTTTCCGTCTGTTTAAGCGACTAATCGAGACGATGGAATCTAAAGGTATCAGGCAAGATATTATCGGCGGTTCTTTAGTTTATTATGCTAAAAAGTACTTGCCTGGCTTAAAAAGGCGACGAGGTGGAAACGAATCCAGTGGTCGTTTTCCCACACCTTTAAGCTCGGGGAATGTAATTTCCGAGGAAGAACAGAAGGGTTTGCTGGAAGAGATTCAAAAATTGCTTCCAATGCCAAAAGGTCTCGCTCCAACCAAGTTTCTCTTTGATACGCTTCGAACGGCCAAGATTTTGAAAGCTAGTTCGGGTTGTATATCGAATTTGGAGAAGAGGATCGGGATGCAACTTGAACAAGCAGCCTTGGAAGATCTTGTGATGCCTAGTTTCTCCGAATCTGTAGAAACACTATATGATGTCGACTGCGTAAAAAGGATCTTGGAGCACTTTCTTGCCATGGATCAGATTACCGCTGGTGGGACGGGATCTCCATGTTCCACCGTTGATGACTCACAATTCATTGGATCCCCACAAGCCTTGCCACCTATCACAATGGTGGCAAAGTTGATCGACGGGTATCTTGCTGAAGTTGCTCCCGACGTCAATCTAAAGCTTCCAAAGTTCCAGGCTCTTGCTGCAGCTATTCCAGATTACGCCAGGCTATTAGATGACGGCCTTTATCGTGCTATAGACATTTTCTTGAAGGTACTCCACATTTCCGTCCCTACTTTGATAACTTCTTGCTTGAACTAGTGATGACCCAACAATCTTAAATCAGTTATTGATTACAGATTCTTAAGTTTTTCGTTTACGATTGTAGCATCACGCGTGGTTAGGGGAGACGGATAGAGAGAATCTATGCAGGTTAATAGACTGTCAAAAACTCTCACTCGAAGCATGCACCCACGCAGCGCAGAACGAGAGGCTACCGTTGAGGATAATCGTGCAAGTCCTTTTCTTTGAACAGCTTCAACTTAGGACATCCATAGCAGGATGTTTTCTAGTTTCAGACAACCTCGATGACGGGTCAAGACCGTTGAGAAGTGGAGGATTCGTGGGCGGATCAGGAGAAGGAGGGTGGGGTACAACGGTGAGAGAGAATCAAGTACTGAAAGTAGGAATGGACAGCATGAGAATGCGGGTCGCGGATTTTCGATCACCGCTCTTTGAACAAAATGAAGAAGATGCAGCGACGGGGGAGAAGTGAAGCGCCTGAGATGCAGACGCGCCCCGCTCTTGATTTCAATAAATCGAAGGCCTCCACTTGGGGAAATGTCTCCAAGAGATTAGGGTTTGGTCAGAAGCTTAAGTCATCTCATCAGTTGTGTAGTGCTCAGGACGGATCAGTCTCTAAACCAAACAACAATGTCAAGCTGGAGAAGCTAAAGGACGTCTCGGGCCGCCGGGGGAACCACAGAAGAGTTCTGAGCCTCCGCTCGGAAGGGTAGAATCGTAATTTAACGCTTCACAGCGGTCTCAGTGTTAGTACGTTGACACAAACTTTAATTATTGAAATGGTACTTCAAATGTAAAATTTATCTAACTCGTTCTATTTATGTAATTGGGTTTCCGTGGTTAATATTTATCTTTTTGTAAAAAAATATTAAATTTAATTAGAGATATAACGAATTAAACTAGAAAATGAAATATAAATAAAAACGTAAAAATACATTTTTTTAAATTGTAAATTCTAAATGATAAAAATATCATTCATTTTTTCTAATGAACTCCAAACTTAAGGAAAATTTATATCTTATTTAATGTTTCACTTAAATCATAGATTAAAAATGTCATCGAATACTGAACATTTTACTAAAATTTTCATCTAATAATGATCGATAATATGTTTGATATTTTATTTGCTAAAAATTCGTTATTTTTTTTACATATATTTTTATATTTTATTCGAATTTAAATTTTTCTAGTTAAAATAAATTCGATATTAACTAATTCAAATATATTAAAATTTGATTATTTTTTTTGTCATGGTTCCTTTTACTCAAATTCATAAAAGAATTTCTAAAACCGGTTTAACCGGTTGAGACCGGATTGTGACAATGACCCGGTTCGGTTTTGAGAAATTGGCTAACATATCGACCGCCGCCACCCAGCCTTGACCCAAATAAAAAAAAAGCCCAAATTTGAAAATTTATTTGCTTCGTCTAAACTCTTGGATCTTTCCATGTAATCCTTTTTTTCCTTAAATTTTTCTTCTTTGATCCTGTAACCTCAATCTGCACTGCCTTTTCGAGAGATTCAAATTCACGATATCTGATTCCGCCGGAGAATCACCTTGTTGCGACAAAGAGGGGAAGGAATTGTGCTGGTAGGGATCTGTAGGATTCTGCGGGAGAAATGGACAACGGCGACATTGAAGAAGCCGGTGGTAATGGCGAAGAGGAGTTCCAGTCTTCGGCTCGCATCGGCGGAGGGAAATACCGGCCGGTGGTCCCGCACGATCGGGCGGTTGTCGAGATGTCGGCGATGGAGCCTGGATCTCCATCCTCTTCATCCCTCAAGTAATTTTTTTTTCATCTGCTTCTAAGTGATTGTTGTAGCTGAATCTCTTCTGTTGTAACGATCCCGAAGTGGTTCCTGTAATGACGGAGATCCTTAGAGTCTGTCGGGATGCCGACGTGTTTGGTTGATGAAGATTTCGTGTTAGTGATAAGTATAATTTTCTTGTACAATTTGGTTCCATTGCACGTCTTAGATCCTACGATCTGGGCTTTTGGGGTTCCTTTGAATTGCTATTGGATTTGTTTCGAACCGTTAGAATGTCTTCGCTGGATAGTTTAGTGGTGTGATATTTCTCAAACTTTATTTGGAAAGAAATATTGAGCCGCTACATGTTTTCTACATTTTACATCACGACTGTTCCTCACATTTGTAGGTTTTTGACAGGAAAATAAAAATAGTTACTCCGGGAGAGGTTGGTTCTAATGCAAGGGAGGGGGCAAGATCAGAAGATGGAGGAATAAATGGTTATCACAAGGATTCAAAGTTGGAACTTTTTGGTTTTGACTCTCTTGTTAATATTCTTGGTTTGAAGAGGTATATGCAATCTTCCTTGTGATTGTAACTCTACTTACAGGTCTGTCCCCCATATTTACATGTCTTAGCACATGGCAGTAAATAATCTGACATCTGTTTGATGGTAGTATAGTTACTGAAAGTAGTCTCATGTTCATGCCGTGTCCTTGGTTTTCTTTCATGGTAATAATGAATCTCGTCACAAATTTCTATTTGTTGATGTATTTAGAATCTCCTTTGTTCATGAACTAAGAATATTGATTTCTCTTTTATTCTTCATACCTATCAACTAATTTAAAGAATGAACTTGGTTTCGTATGCCTTGTATGTTGCCCAATGCTGTAGTGTTTCTTTCAAATCAACAGTTAAGCTTATTTAAGTTTTCTACTGTTTTCATTTTATTGTCTGATTCCTTTCTGCATAAATAAAGTATCTGCCATTTGCTTCGGTAGGCCCATTTGTTCTCATTAGACAGGTTGTAATTGCGGTGACTTGCACTTTCAGTATGACAGGAGAGCAAATTCCTGCACCATCCAGCCCTAGAGATGGGGAGGATATTCACGTCACGCAAGGGCTTCCAAATGTACTTTGCTGTTCTCTTTGGCTCCTATTACCTTGTTAATTATCTGTTGTTTCTTTCAGTCTCTTCCAGTTAAGTGTTTTTTTAACCTGTGTTACACTTTGGTGGAGCAACACTAGTGCTCAAATATCATTCACTATAATGCCCCCCTTCCCTCTCCTTTATTTTTTTATATTATATTAATCCTGGAATTATATTGCATTTTTTAGAGTTTCTATGGTGAAGTGTGATTTTTTTGCATTGAAAATATTGCCTCACTTTCTTTGATCAGTAAATTTTGTCGTATCATTTGATTTGTTACTCTCCTTTGAACATTTTTTTTCCTTACATGTGTCTTTGGCTTGCATGTGAAATGGAAGAGTTGCTAGGGTTTCGAGTCCTGTTGATATATTCTCTATATTGCTTTGGAACATGACCTTCACCCAATGGTTCATTTATACTAATTCATGAATTTACTTTATCTGCACTTATCTTCAGCCTTCTGGCCTCAAGCTGGGTACACTGATGGGGGTGTTTGTTCCATGCTTGCAAAACATATTAGGAATTATCTACTATATCCGTTTCTCATGGTAAGGCAGCTGCATCCTCTAGGTTTCAGTGTTGTTGATTAAAGTGGTTGTTTCGGATTATTATATATATATTTTTAGAATATCTGAATTAAAGAGGAAAGCAACACCATTGCCTCATGGTCTGTCTTAATCTGATAAAATTCAGGATTGTTGGTATGGCTGGCATAGGAGAAGGTCTACTGCTAGTAATGCTCTGTGGCACATGTACTTTCTTGACAACAATATCTCTGAGTGCTATTGCAACCAATGGTGCAATGAAGGTCCCTTTTCTTCTTCCGTTGTATTGCTGAGTTTCTGTTTCCGTTGAACAAGTTGTGTATTAGTTGTGAAAAAATGATTGCTCCATTCGCTGGGTATCTGGTGCATAGGTATCAATGCCCTGTAAATTCGCTATTCCTTTTATGATTTAGCAATGATTAGGTTGGCAAATTTTATCTTGTAGTAAGCGACTTTTTAACTACCTCCAGGGTGGGGGACCATATTATCTCATTGGTCGGGCACTTGGTCCAGAGGTTGGGATTAGCATAGGTTTATGCTTTTTCCTTGGCAATGCTGTTGCTGGAGCTCTGTAAGTGTAAATCCTGGATCCTTTAGGACAATCCCCACAAGGAAGTCATTCAGCCCCGCAGTTATCTTTTCTTCCTCGCATGTACTTTTCGAAGAGCATTCAATATTTTTTTGTCTGTATTTCTCCCAACATTATAGGTATGTTCTGGGAGCTGTTGAGACTTTTCTGAAAGCTATACCTGCTGCTGGAATTTTTAAAGGTATGATTGAGGGAACTTGTAAGCTTTGAAGATCTAATATGTACGCTCTGAATACCTGCTGCAGCATGTGTACTTATTGATCAAGGATTGGCATTCTTTTGCTTCGTACCTGACATAAGGAAAAACATAAGACTATTTGTTGATTATTGAAGTTGTGAGATTTGGTTAACAAAACATCCCAGTTGCTTTACCGCTAAGACATTATTTAAACCTTTGTTGTCCTTGGTACTTTTTGTATTTGTCTTCACCTGATAACGAATTTCATTTTTATTGGCAGAAACTGTTACGAAGGTTAATGGAACAGTAGTTGCTGAGCCAATACAAAGTCCAAGTTCACATGACTTGCAGGTTTATGGCATTGTTGTGACTATCCTTCTATGCTTCATTGTGTTTGGTGGCGTGAAGATGATAAATCGTGTTGCACCTGCTTTCCTGATACCTGTTTTGCTCTCAATCTTCTGCATATTTATTGGGATATTTTTGGCCAGGACAGATTATCCTGATAGTAAGTCATTTTTTGTTATTGTGGTTGGAAAAGGTGTGGTGGTTTTTCGTTCCAATTTGTTTGACCTTCTATTTTTCCCCTTGTGGGATGATTTATACAGCTGGAGTTACTGGCTTGAGTTTGAAAAGCTTTAAGGACAACTGGAGTTCAGCTTATCAGATGACAAATGATGCGGGGATTCCTGATCCAAACGGAAGCACGTACTGGAACTTTAAGTAAGTACTTCTATGTGAGACACCGTAAAATTTTTTCTTTTATGATTCCATTTTGGTGAAAGAGTTTGATTCGTATGTTCTCTAAAACTTCCCGATCCTTTTCTTCAGTGCCTTGGTTGGTCTATTTTTCCCAGCCGTCACAGGAATAATGGCAGGTTCAAATCGGTCAGCCTCACTCAAAGACACTCAGAGATCAATTCCTGTTGGTACATTGGCTGCCACTCTGACTACAACTACACTGTATGTGATCTCTGTGTTCTTTATTGGAGCTGTTGCAACGCGTGACAAACTTTTGACTGATAGGTAATGAAATTGTTGCTCGGGTGTTCTCTTTTTCCATCTCGCTCGACCTGTTATGTGTCTGTGCGGCAGAAATGTTCTGGATTAAAAGCCAATCTCAATTATTCAAGTGCAGAACGAAACTAAAAGTTTCTCTATGATCTGTACTAACACTAAATTATTGAATGGCCGCAAAGGTTGTTGTTTTCCTTTATTTATGTTATTTGTGGACCTAGAGTAACTTTAAGGGCTTCGGTACCCCGCACATATCATTATACATTTCTGTTCACGCAGTAAATAATTTCATCTTTTGCAGGCTACTTACAGCTACAATTGCTTGGCCTTTCCCTGCAATTGTTCAGATAGGAATTATCCTTTCAACTTTAGGGGCTGCACTCCAGAGTTTGACGGGGGCTCCACGGTTGCTTGCAGCCATAGCCAATGATGATATTCTCCCAATCTTGAACTATTTCAAGGTTGCGGATGGTAGTGAACCTCACATCGCAACGCTTTTCACAGCATTAATCTGCATCGGATGTGTCATTATTGGAAATCTGGATCTCATCACACCCACTGTAACTATGTTTTTCCTTTTGTGTTATGCGGGAGTGAACTTGTCTTGTTTCCTTCTCGATCTTTTAGATGCTCCAAGTTGGCGTCCTCGGTGGAAGTACCACCACTGGAGCCTCTCTTTCGTTGGAGCATCACTTTGCATAGGTATGCTCATCTTTTGCTCATTCATATGTATGGTCTAGTGACAGTTTTCCTGTCCTCAGGCTTTGTTCCTTCCTAAAATGCTGTTGCTAAATTGATTCCCGTGATCACGTAATATATGTCGCCCGAAAACTAGGATGCCTTTTAAGGATGTCCTTATCAAACTCCTTTTTTCTGTTTCGTCGCAGTGATTATGTTCTTGATTTCTTGGTCATTCACTGTGGTGTCCCTTGCACTTGCTGGCCTCATATACAAATACGTTGGCCTCAAAGGAAAAGCCGGGGACTGGGGTGACGGGTTCAAGAGTGCCTATTTCCAGTTGGCCCTTCGGAGTCTCAGATCTCTTGGAGGTATCCCTATATATTACTCGAGACTAAGAGATTACACTGTTGTGCTTCTAGATGTTTTGATTTCGGTTCTAGTTGGAATCATTAGGTGATACTGTCGTTCCTTTCGAGAGCTCGACGTATATCTTAAAACCAATCTCATTGTTCATCTCTTGTCTCGTTTCACAGCAAACCAAGTGCACCCAAAGAACTGGTACCCGATTCCCCTTGTGTTCTGCCGACCTTGGGGAAAGCTTCCGGAAAATGTTCCTTGTCACCCGAAGCTTGCTGATTTCGCAAACTGCATGAAGAAAAAAGGTCGTGGAATGTCTATATTTGTCTCAATACTAGACGGGGACTATTATGAACGTGCGGAAGACGCTAAGGAGGCCTGCAAACAACTAGCTACATACATAGAATACAAGCGGTGCGAAGGTGTAGCTGAAATCGTTGTGGCCCCAAACATGACCGAAGGGTTTCGCGGGATTATCCAGACAATGGGTCTTGGAAACCTCAAACCCAACATTGTAGTAATGCGGTACCCCGAGATCTGGCGTAGGGAAAACCTGACTGAGATCCCTAATACTTTTGTTGGGATAATCAACGACTGCATTGTCGCGAACAAAGCTGTTGTTATCGTTAAGGGACTCGATGAATGGCCAAACGAGTATCAACGACAGTATGGAACAATCGACTTGTACTGGATCGTTAGAGACGGAGGCCTCATGCTTCTTCTCTCACAGCTTCTCCTCACGAAAGAAAGCTTCGAGAGCTGCAAAATCCAACTCTTCTGCATCGCGGAAGAAGATACGGACGCAGAATCGCTAAGAGCCGACGTGAAAAAGTTCTTATATGATCTGAGGATGCAAGCGGAAGTAATAGTGGTGTCGATGAAATCATGGGACGTAGGCAGCGACGGGAACAGTCAGGACGATTCGTTGGAAGCTTTTAAATCAGCGGAAAGACGAATATCAGTCTACTTAGAGGAGAATAAGGGACGAGTGGTGAAGGAGCAACAAGTAGAGAAGTTTCTGTACACGATGCTAAAGCTGAACTCGACGATACTAAAGAACTCGAGAATGGCCGCGGTGGTGCTGGTGAGCTTACCGCCGCCTCCAACGAACCATCCGGCGTATTTATACATGGAATATATGGACATGCTTGTGGAGAACGTCCCAAGGATGTTGATCGTCAGAGGGTATCACAGAGATGTTGTAACATTGTTCACTTAGATTCTCTCTATCATCTCTATAACATACACATACCCTTTTGAATATTCTATATATATATATATATTCACTTCTCTTCTGTTCATTCATATACTTATATATCCTTACATATGTGTGTGTCTATGCGAGTATGGGTTTGACTGGTGGAAACGTAGCGTTTGCGCTTGCGTTTAACGATGTTTCTGTCAGCAATTGTTGGCGTTTTGTTTCATTTTGTCTAAATGGTGGAATCGCTACGTTTGTGGATGACTACGACTAGAAGCGAATGGTCGAAAACTGTCGTGATTGTGTTTTGACGTTTTGAACAAAATCACCAAAATAAACAATTATTAAAAAAAGAATTTATTTAAATTTTTTTGTTTAGTATTTAATTATAATTATAATTTTTAAATATTTGAAATAAATTAAAAAATTATAAAAATATTTAAATGTACATATATATATATTTATGATTAATATAAATTATAATAGATAGAAAGAAGAGATAAGAGTAAGATACGAGGATATTTTGGTAATGTTATTCAAAATATATCAAAACGCAAACGTAACGCAACATAGATTTAGATTTTTAAAATCTGCGTTTCGGTGCGTTTTTGAACGACTGCGGCTCCATCAGTCGATCTAATGTCGTCCAAAATCACCAGAAAATACAGTCGCCTAATTTCCGTTTGGCTGCAAGACTACCACAATCAGGTCTATTTCTATTTCTCTCGGTTCCAGTTTTTCCTTTTTTTTACAAAGATGATTATAAATTTTGGAATGAGTATTCTTGAGGATTTTGACAGCCTTTCTTGTACGAGAAAAGATTTCTCGCACAAGCGGCGCGTGGAGTCACCGCCCTCATAACCCACAAGAAACAGAGAGGCAACATATGATTTTATGCCTTAAATGATAAAACAGATTCTCCTAAAAAAATACAAATAAACAGAATAAATAATTAAGTAAATAGCTATTTTAGACGGATTCAAATTTCTTTTTCCCTATCGTAAAATGATTCTGTAAAGACTTCTTCCATTTATATATATTGTTGTATCCATTATGAGATATAACCCCACAAATAATTGCTAGGGTTTCTTTCCTTTTTTGTTTTTAACTTTTTACCGTCAAAAGTGTTCTCACACGTTAAACCCTAGCTGAGTTTACGTACTTTTCACTCTTCCTTGCACTACAAGGCAACTGATTAGCCCATGACGAACGTCGGAGAAGATGACGGCGGCGGAGGCAGAGGCTGCAGCAGATTATGCCGGAAAGAGGATTTCTTGCCGGAGGCATCCTTCCGAAACTGGGGAAGCTACAAGAAGGCCTTATCGGAGACCACAACTCGTTTCAAAGATCGGATTCTGACTCGATCTCTTGACAGTCTCGAGCTTCACGAAATGCGTGGTCGAAGCCAACACGAGATGAAAAAAGACCTAAATTGGTGGGATCTCTTGTGGTTCGGCATCGGAGCTGTAATGGGCGCCGGAATCTTTGTCCTCACCGGAGAAACTGCTCGCAACAACGCCGGTCCCGCTGTTGTTCTCTCTTATCTCATCTCAGGTTAAATCATCTTGAATTCTACCTCTATAAATTTTCATTTCATATGCTTCAAAGTTAGGATCTCTCTGAATTTGATGAACCTATTCGCCAAATCTTGGAAATACGGCATGTTTTCACAGGCATTTCTGCTTTATTAGCCGTCCTGTGCTACACGGAATTCTCCGTGGAGCTTCCAGTGGCCGGAGGTTCCTTTTCGTACCTCCGTGTAGAGCTCGGTGACTTCATGGCATACATAGCCGCAGGCAACATCCTATTCGAGTACATCGTCGCTGGTGCGAGCGTGGCTCGGTCATGGACTTCCTATTTCGCCACACTCTGCAACCACCGTCCTAACGATTTCCGAATCAATGTCTCTTCCTTGGCTGAAGACTACAGCCACTTGGACCCCATTGCTGTTCTTGTCTCTGTGATTATATGTGTTGGGGCCTGTCTCAGCATCAAGGGTTCATCTCGGTTCAATTACGTAGCCACAGTCCTTCACATTGTGGTGGTTCTCTTCATTCTCATCACAGGGATGACCAAAGCTAATCTTCATAACTTAACTGATAGCTTTGCACCCTTTGGTGTCAAAGGAATTCTGCAGGCATCTGCAGTTTTGTTCTTCGCGTACATCGGGTTTGATGGAGTGGCAACTCTAGGAGAGGAAGTGAAGAATCCAAAGAGGGATATACCAATTGGGATGATCAGTTCTATGACGATCACCATTGTTGTCTACTGTGTATTGGCTGCAACACTGTGCATGATGCAGCCTTATACTCAGATAGATGTGGATGCACCATTCAGCATAGCGTTTGAAGCCGTTGGGTTGGGATGGGCTAAGTACATCGTGGCGTTGGGTGCACTAAAGGGCATGACCACGGTGCTATTGGCAAACATCTTGGCTCAAGCTAGGTACTTCACTCATATAGGCCGCACCCACATGGCCCCACCTTTCCTTGCAGCTGTAAACGAGAAAACTGGCATGCCAGTAAACGCCACGATCATCATGACCATGGCCAACTGTGTGGTGGCATTCTTCACGAGCCTTGACATACTTGCGAACCTCCTCTCCATATCAACCTTGTTCGTCTTCTCCGCCGTGGCCCTGGCCTTGCTGGTCAGACGCTACTATGTCACAGGTGAGACTTCTGATTCTGACAGAAAAAAGCTCATCGGATTCTTGGCAGTGATTGTGGGATCATCCATCGCATCCGCGGCCTACTGGGCCATTACAGAAGGCACAACGTGGGTCGGCTATGCAGTGTCTGTTCCCATTTGGTTTCTTGGAACATTAGGACTGCACCTGACATTGAAACAAGCAAGGAGTCCAAAGTTCTGGGGAGTACCTTTAGTTCCATGGCTGCCCTCGATTTCAATCGCAATCAACGTGTTCATGTTGGGATCAATCGACGGTCCTTCTTTCATCAGATTCATGATCTGGACATTCGCTCTTCTCGTCTACTACTTTTTCGTGGTCCTGCACGCTTCGTACGATGCTGCGAAAGAGATAGCCGCAGCAACCAACATAGAAGCAGCAGTGGTTACAGACAAATAAATAGCACAAGTACGTAGAGTAAGATTCTAGGAAGTCAACTTCTATTCTTTCATAAAGTTTCTGAGACATGTTTTCCTTTGTTTTATGTAGTGGATGAACACTTCTTTTCGCTGCAAGAAAACTAGTGAGACAATCGAGACATACACTCGAAGTACTTAGAATAACTTGTTATGCTTATTTTTTTCCTTTGTGTTCCTTTTTCTCTCGAGTTTGACTTCGTCTTGTGGGTTAAGTTATTATTTAAGAAGTAGTAGAGTACGTTGTTGTAGTTATATTTATAAATAAGAGAATCACATGTAGTGGTTTTTACACAGCACCAATATGAAAAGTGTTCTACTTTATATTTGGTTTCAGAGCAATGTTTAGGAAATAGAGAGAGTTATGACTTCCTCAGGTCCATATGGCACCCCTACGTCGTGGTCGTCGCTCATGTTAGAGTCACCTCCACGGCGTGACCGTGAACGACGTGATGTTGGCCATACTACAATGATCGAACAGATTTTGAATGAGACTTTGGACATTGTGACGCGAACCAATTATCAAGAGTGGTATTTGGTGATGTGCGTCAATCTGTAGGCTCAGGGTTTATGGGTAGCCATCAAGCCTGGCATGGCTGAGTACTGAGATGATAGGTTTGTGCTCTCAATGATTCTACGTGCGATGCCTCTGGAGATGCACGCAACACTAGCCATGAAGGAATCGGTGCGAGTTTTGCGCGTAGGCGTGGATCGTATTAGGAAGGCGAATGCGCAGAAGCTTCGATAAGAGTTCAATGAGATCTGGTTCAAGGATGGGAAATCAATGGACGATTTCACCATGAGAATCATGAATCTTGCAACTGGTCTCAGGGTGTCGTAACGGATGTGGAGGTAGGTATCCATCTCCATCGAAACCTTCTTCGATCTCAGCGGAGGAGGTGGTAGGCCACCTTCGTGCTGTGGGTGGAGGAGAGATATGGACTCGGATCCTCTAGTGAAGGTGGGGAAAATTGGACGATGTCGGGTTAAGAAGATGCGATGAAATGGGTCTAATGGTGGAAGAAAGGACAAGTCGAAAGATAAGTGTCAAAGGTTAAGGTTAGAGATTGCTGGTCAAAGCCCAAGAAACAAGAACAAGCCCATGTGGCCAGCAAGGAGACCACTCTAGATCCTTTTCTCACGTGTTCCTCCACTCACCACACCCCACCATGCTCCATGAAGGAGCTGGCGGGCTTAGGCACGACAGGGCGATTGAAGTGGCGTGTCGGGAGAGAAGGGGAACTGAAGGTTCTGGAGAACCTAGAAGCTTGTCGGGGAAGCTTGAAGCATCTGAGGTGGGCTGCGTGTTTCAGCTGAAGCCCATGAGTTCACCAGCCCAAGTCTCCGTCCAGCCCATGAAGCAGAAGCCCACAAAACCGGGTTGAAGCCCATGCACAAGAAAAGCTCGGGATTAATACGACAAACACAAAGAAGAATGCAAAACGGGGAATGAAGTATAACGGCAAAATAAAAACAGTATCAAATGGGATTTTTTGTGTGTCAGAGGTTGTTGCAACCATTTACGGTTATGCATAACAAATTAGAGCCCATATATATATATATGTATGAAACAATGGAATGAATTAAAGCAAGTATTTTTCAGAAAATTCTATCCACTTAAAACATTGAGAGAAACACGAGAGGCTAGAGAACAAAACACCAAATTCTGATCAAATCTACACTATTCAGCAATTTTTTCAAGTTTGCACAATCCTAAGATTAAGATGAATGTTTAGCTCATGACTTCAAAATATTATTCATGAGCTACTAAGTATTGAACTACAATTGGTATCAGAGCTTCTCGGATCTAAGGCCGAGAGGGAGCACCACGCACAAGCACAAGAACAAGCACAATATCACACAGCACAAGCTACGTACGAGAAGATGTAGAACGTACCACAGATTCCAATATTCGAAGGAAAGAGCTATAATCTATGGCTTATCAAGATGAAGGCGCTGCTACGTTCGAAGCAGCTTTGGAAAGTAGTCACTGAAAGACTACCACAAAAGCCCACTGCCATGGGAGTTCTTATGACTGAGGAGGTGCAGAAAGCTATCTTAACATGGGAAGAACAAGAAGCTAAGGATCAGACTGCGCTGCAACTATTGTTTAGTGCAGTGTCGGAAGAAATTTTTGCCGCGCACATATCAGTGTGCGAGACATCGAAGGAGGCTTGGGACCTTCTCAAGGAGAGGTTCCAAGGAGACCTAAAAACAGCTATGATAAAGCTCCAACGCTTAAGAGCAAATTATTATATACTAAGGCAAGGAGATAAGGAAACGAAAAAGGACTTTGCTAACAAAGTGACTGAGTTAGCAAATGAGATGAGGGCGTTTGGAGATGATATGAAGGAGGACACGTTGGTGTCTAAAATTTTATGCTCGCTGCAGGAGCGCTTTGATCCCTATGTTGGGGTCATAGAACAGACCAAGGATCTCACCACACTCACGGTGAGAGAGTTGTTTATCTCTCTTCAGTCTCAAGAAGCGAGACTTGAAGACAGACACGGTGGAGGCTTGGAAGGGGCGTTTCAGGCCAAGTTTAAGGGGCTTAAGGTCAGCCAAGGCAGATCTGAGTCTAGCAAGAAAAACTATGGAAAATGTGGTTTTAAACCTAAGGGGAAAAGCTACTGCAGCATTTGTAAGAAGGAAAACCACAATGAAAACCAGTGTTTCTTTAGAAACAAACAACATGGAGGAGAACAAAGCAAACATCAAAACAAGTCGAAGAAGGAGTGTTATACGTGTGGGAAAATAGGTCATTTCTCACGCGATTGCAAAAACAAACGACCAGCACAGAATCAGGCACAAATAAACCAACAAGAAGAGGAGGATGAGAATATGTTGTTCATGGCGACACACGTTACTCATGAAATTTTTGAAGACGACGTATGGTTAGTAGACAGTGGGGCTACAAATCATATGGCTAAGCACGCAAGTTATTTCACAACGCTAGATAGGTACTTTAGAGTACCTATAAAGGTTGGAAATGGAGGAGTTCTAACCACTGCCGGGAAAGGTAATACTCATGTTCAAACTAAGAAGGGTGTTAAGGTGATAAGAGACGTATTCTTAGTACTAGGGTTAGATAAAAATCTGCTTAGTGTGCCGCAAATGGTTAGAAATGGGTACGAGGTAGTATTCATGGAAAGTATGTGTTTGATTCGGGATGGTGCTGGAAACAAAGTTGTGGAGCTGCCTATGGTGAGAAAAGCCTATCCTCTAAAGTGGAGGATAGTGAAAGAGGAAGCTAGAGTGACTCAGGAGAAGATGAGTGTATCTGAATTATGGCATAAGAGATTGGGTCATGCCGGGTTACACAACCTGGAAAAATTGCAACGAAGTGATTTGGTTAAGGGGTTACCGCAGGTGCCCTTAGTGAAGGAGGTGTGTGAAGCCTGTGTTAAGGGGAAGCAGCATAGGTTGGAGTTTCCGAAAACATCAGATTATAACGCGGATAGTATACTGGGTTTGATCCACACTGACCTATGTGGACCGATGAGTATACCATCGTTAGATGGGAGTGTCTACCTACTTACATTTACGGATGACTACTCTCATATGACGTGGGTATATTTTCTAAGATTGAAGTCTGATGTGCTCGTGATTTTCAGAAAGTTCGTGGTACAGGTTGAAAACCAAACTGAGAAGAAAGTTAAAAAATTGAGGTCTGACAGAGGGATGGAGTTTAACTCAAAGGAGTTCTCGGATTTTTTGGCTGAAAGGGGGATTGTTAGGGAACTAAGTGTGGCCTACACACCACAACAAAACGGGGTTGCGGAACGGAGAAACCGGACCCTAATGGAAATGACTCGAAGTATGCTAAAGGACAAGAATTTGCCTAATAAATTTTGGGCAGAGGGAGTTTTCACCTCATTATACATTTAAAACCGGCTGCCTACAAGGGCTTTGAAGGATAAGACCCCCCTAGAGGCTTGGAGTGGTCACAAGCCATCTGTTGGACATTTAAGGGTGTTCGGGTGTATTTGTTACAGGATGATCCCTACACAAAAGAGAAAGAAGCTTGACGACAAGTCTGAGACGTGTGTGTTCATTGGGTATAGTAGCCTTAGCAAAGGCTATCGAGTGTACGTAATTGAGACCGGGAAAGTTGAAGTGTCAAGAGACGTGGTCTTTGATGAAGAAAAATGTTGGGATTGGGAGAC
>CM071866.1:1592289-1612950 GCA_036759665.1 Gynandropsis gynandra | reverse complement strand
TGGTATTTGACTGAAAGACCCGCAAATCAGAAGGTGATTGGGGTTAAATGGATATTCAAGCTTAAGACGGACGAATTGGGGAAGATTCAAAAGTATAAAGCGAGGTTAGTGGCTCGGGGTTTCACTCAAACTTACGGGCTAGATTACGGAGAGACTTTCGCCCCGGTATCAAGGCACGACACCATTCGCACTTTGATAGCCGTGGCAGCTCAGAAGGGCTGGACTTTACATCAAATGGATGTAAAGTCAGCATTCCTAAACGGGGAAATTGTTGAAGAGGTTTATGTCGAACAGCCACCGGGTTATGAGGTAACTGGTTCTGAGCATTTGGTTTTAAGACTAAGGAAAGCTTTATACGGTTTGAAACAGGCACCAAAGGCCTGGTATAGCAAGATTGATGCATTTTTTCTAAGGGAGGGATGCATTCGAAGTCATTGCGATGCGGCAATGTACATTCGTGTTGAAGGAGGTAACATTTTGGTTATTTGCCTATACGTTGACGATATTATATTATCGGGAAGTTGTTTTAAATTAATTGAAGATTTTAAAATCAAACTCAATTCAGAGTTTGATATGAGCGATTTGGGTACGCTCAGATACTTTCTTGGATTCGAGGTTAATTACCTCATTGACGGAATATTTTTAAGCCAAGCAAAGTATGCATCCAAACTTCTTTCGAAGTTTGGGATGCAAGACTCAAAGGGAGTAAGAACTCCCATTACCCTAAGCTCTAAGAGTGCAGAAGGCGGCGAAGAACTTACCGATAGTACGCGGTACCGGAGCATAGTCGGCGGTATCTTGTACCTCGCAGCCACCCGTCCTGACCTTGCGTTTGCGGCTTCGTACCTGTCAAGAAACAATTCAAACCCGACAGTACAAAGTCTAAAAAATGCTAAAAGGGTGTTAAGGTATATACGAGAGACAGTGGACTATGGACTAGTATATACACGAGTGGACACGGCTGAACTGGTTGGGTATGCAGACGCGGACCTAGCTGGGAGTACTAAGGACATGCGTAGTACGACGAGATTTTGTTTCACTATCGGCAGTTCAATTTTTACATGGGAAACTAAAAAACAGACAGTTGTGGCACAATCTACGGCCGAGGCCGAATATATGGCGCTAAGTGCAGCAGTTAATCACGCGACATGGTTACGGCGATTATTTGGGAAACTAGGGTTTCATGCAAGCTCGGGTATCCCTATCTACAGCGATAGCACGACGGTTATCGCAATTGGTAAAAACCCTATCGACCATAAACGCACTAAACACATAAAAATCAGATTTCATGTTGTTCGTGAGGCGCAGAATGAAGGAAGAGTAGACTTACGGTACGTGAGGGGAGAGAAGCAGATTGCAGACATCCTTACCAAGCCGCTGTCGTCTGGACGCTTCGACGAGCTGAGGAGGAAGATTGGCATCGTACCTAAACCAGCCAGGAGGGAGAATGAAGGAGCTGGCGGGCTTAGGCACGACAGGGCGACTGAAGTGGCGTGTCGGGAGAGAAGGGGAACTGAAGGTTATGGAGAACCTAGAAGCTTGTCGGGGAAGCTTGAAGCATCTGAGGTGGGCCGCGTGTTTCAGCTGAAGCCCATGAGTTCACCAGCCCAAGTCTCCGTCCAGCCCATGAAGCAGAAGCCCACAAAACCGGGTTGAAGCCCATGCACAAGAAAAGCTCGGGATTAATACGACAAACCTAAAGAAGAATGCAAAACGGGGAATGAAGTATAACGGCAAAATAAAAACAGTATCAAATGGGATTTTTTGTGTGTCAGAGGTTGTTGCAACCATTTACGGTTATGCATAACAAATTAGAGCCCATATATATATGTATGAAACAATGGAATGAATTAAAGCAAGTATTTTTCAGAAAATTCTATCCACTTAAAACATTGAGAGAAACACGAGAGGCTAGAGAACAAAACACCAAATTCTGATCAAATCTACACTATTCAGCATTTTTTCAAGTTTGCACAATCCTAAGATTAAGATGAATGTTTAGCTCATGACTTCAAAATATTATTCATGAGCTACTAAGTATTGAACTACACGCCATCGATGCTCCTTCACCGATGTTTTGTACAACACCTTCGGAACCTTGCACACAATCCGCCATGCATGCATGCTCCAGTGAAACTCGATGTCTCGCTATCGAAACTTGCAAATCAGGAGACCAAGCAACTGACCAAAATGGATCCTCTTTATAAGAGCAACCAATCACATGACGGGTTCTCGAGAAGCTTTCGCGGATCTGGACAAGACGGTGAGAGGGACACTAAGGTTTGATGATGACTCTGTTGCGCAGATTGAGGGCTATGGCACGGTGTTGTTTGCTTGTAAGACGGGCGAACATCGAGCTCTAACAGGAGTATACTTCATTCCTCAGCTCACCACCAACATCATAAGCATGGGATAACTCGATGAAGTTGGGTATCAAGAGTTGATCAATGGCGAGATTATGCAGATTTGCGAGCTTCGGCAACGTCTATTCGCATGTGTGCACCAAATCGCCTGTATGTGCTTTACATCACAGTCGTGCAACCGGTGTGCTTGGTGGCATGGGGTGCGGAGGACGCATGGAGATGGCACACGAGATTTGGGCACTTAAACTTGGCGACGTTGAGAAGAGATGGTACAAGGTTTGCTGCCAATAGAACAAGTGGATCAGCTTTGCATAGGATGCCTCGCAGGTAAACATCGACAAATGCCGTTATCGGAGCATGCCAAGTTCCAAGTCGAACGTCGTTTGGAACTAGTTTACGGTGACATTTACGGGCCGATCTCACCTACAACTCCGAGTGGGAAGAAGTGCTTTCTTCTCCTCGTTGATGATTACAGCCGTTTCATGTGGATACACCTGTTACTGTCTAAAGATCAAATCGCGACCGCCATCAAGCATTTCAAGGCTACAGTAGAGGATGAGACATGAGAGAAGCTGAGAACGCTTATCAGGGAAGAGAGTTCACATCCGCAGATTTCACAGAGTATTATGCAGATCGTGGGGTGCATCGACAGCTAATCACGTCGAAAGGAGAAATGCCTCAGTAGTTGGGACTGCTCGCCGCATGCTCAAGGCGAAAGGGTTACCTAAGTGTTTTGGGGGAGAGGCGGTCACCACGACTGTTTACCTCCTAAACCACTCACCAATGAAGAGTGTCGATGGAATGACTCCATATGAGGCCTGGTATGGGAAGAAGCCCGACGTTCATCATCTTCCAACTTTCGGGTGCATTGTCCACGTCAAGACAATGACTCTGAATTAGAAAAGGTTGGAAGATAGGAGTCACCCGATAATCTTTGCCGGATATTAACCAGGATCAAAGGCGTATCGAGCTACAATCCTACTACAAAACGGGTTTATGGGATGCGGATGTGGTATTTGATGAATCGGCTCAATGGAGGTGGAGTACGATGGGCAGTTTCAGTTGGATTCTGCAACCGTACATTAGCGTACAGACAAAGAAAGTGCACAACACAGACCACCCTTTTAGCCAACCAATTTGTGTCATCGGCCATCGTTTTTAATGAACTTGATGCGGAAACCTCGAGGACACATTCCCCGATCACAACATCAGAAGCAGAGTTTGTGTCACCACCGATTGTTTAAGGAGATGGGTTAGATGTTGATTATGAAGATGAACACTGTGATACCGTGCATTGGGTGACATACTTGGACCAACTCCAATACAGGCTATGCGATGCATGAATTGGAGCAAGGAGAGTTGCATGTAGTGACTGCGGATGAGCCTACATCGTTGGACGAGGCGATATGACACCCAAGTTGGCGAAATGCGATGAGGGAGGAGTTGCGAGCAATCGAAGAAAACCAAACTTGGACACTCATCGATTTTCCTCGAGGTCGTAAAGCAATAGGCGTCAAGTGGATGTTCAAGGTAAAAATAGATGAGCAAGGCACGGTGGTAAGACATAAAGCAAGGCTCGTAATGAAGGGATACAACGCTACGACATTGACTACGATGAGGTCTTTGCTCTGGTGGCGCATATGGAGGTTGTACGTCTTCTCTTTGCATTGACCGCACATGAAGGACGGGAAGTCCATCACATATATGTCAAATCCGTGTTACTGAACGGGGAGGTCTATGTGGAGCAACCACCGGGTATAGTTAGTAGGGGAAACAAATACAAGGTCCTTAAGCTTCACAAAGCCTTATATGGTTTGCATCAGGCTCTACGAGCCTGGAATCAGAAGTTGTATGAAGGCTTGGAATCTCTCGGATTCAAGAAGTATCCATCGGAACATGCGTTTTATTGCCACGGGGAAGGAGCTGAGAGAATGATGCTAGGTGTATACATCGATGACTTGGTGATTACCGGTGCCAACAAGAAGAAGATTGTGTGTTTCAAAAGGGAGATGGTTGATTTGTTCAAAATGGGTGATTTGGGTTGCTACATTAGTATTTGGGTATTGAAGTGAAGCAACAAGATGGTGGTATCTCACTTAGTCAAAGAGCTTATGCAGTCAATATTTTGGCAAAAGGAGGGATTGTTGGCTGTAATCATTGTCAAGCACCGATGAAACCGTGTCTAAGGCTAAGCAAGGAGAGCACACGCCTATTGGTAGATGAGACCATGTACCGGAGCATTGTTGGAAGTCTCAGGTACTTGGTTCACACTCGCACAAATCTCACTTTTTCTATTGGTTATGTAAGTCGGTTCATGGAGGAGCCACGTGAGGACCATCTTGCAGCAATGAAGCATATCTTGCGGTACATTGTTGGAACAACAAGTTGGGGTATGTTTTACGCAAGGAAGGAAGGGAACAAACCAGTTTTGAGAGGATTCAGTGACATCAATCTAGTTGGTGATGTCGACACTAGGAGGAGTATATCAGGAATAATTTTCTTCCTTGGTGATAGTCTGATCAGCTGGCAGTCTACAAAATAGAAAGTAGTGGCGCTATCTAGCTGCGAAGCCGAGTATATCATTGTTGCAACTGCTGTCTGCCAAACTGTTTGGTTGGCTCGGTTACTCACTGAGTTTACAAACTCGGAAGTGGGAAAAACGGTGCTAAAAGTGGACAACAAGTTCTGCTATTTCTCTGATCAAGAATCCAGTGCATCATAACCGGAGTAAGCACATTAATACAAGATACCATCTTATCTGAGAATACGCATAGAATGGGCAGATTGAGGTGCAAGTCATTAGAATCGAAGGAGATATTCTCACGAAGTCTCTGCAACATGATTGATCTACTTGAAATCTAGGAAATGCAGCACACCAAACTTAGGAGGAAAAATGTCAGCATAACTTAATTTTTCCGTTTTTTAACTTGACTTAGTCTTGTGGGTTGAACTATTATTTAGAAAGTAGTAGAGCACGTTTTGTAGTTGTATTTATAAATAAGAGAATCACAGAAAATCTGCAATGGATTTTGCACAGCACCAATACAATCTTTGTTTTCATACAAGTGCTCTAGTTTACAGAATATAGACTTTCGTCGTGTTCATACATGGAATCCCAATCGAATAGTCTAATTCACAATCAATAACAAACCAACAAGCTTGAGAAATAGCCGTATGCAGACTCTAGATTCCTACATAAATTATGCATCGATTTTGAGTAGTGAATTAAGAGATGTGCTGTTGAATTTCTGAGCAAGGCCGCGTATCACTAGCACTATAACATCACGAAGGTGGCGTGAATGGACCACCACGTCTACTTCATTCTCACTGTCCACAACAATCCTAAGACGTCTTTGGTCATTCCGGAATGTCTCAACCTATTTGATGTACATAATAACAGGTCTCAACACGGATCCACGAGTGATCGACCAATTCAAAGGATTTCATATCTTGATTCAGCAAAGTTTTCCGTGACTAGGAACGAAAAGAAAAGCGAATAAATAAGGGTCTTGCTCACGAAACTTACATGGAAAGGAGGAGCAAAACTCCCACTAACTTCAGTCGTTGCGAAAGATGTCTTTGAGCCTGGTTTTACTACCTTTACTCTCTTCTTTTTAACGTCTAGTATTCGTCTCTCGAGATTTCCCTCTCCAAGAATCTACACGAGTAATTCGCCTCTTTACAAAACCAATACAAAAAAAAGATTAATAACACCAGAAAATTGAAATTCAAACCTTTTTCGTATAAGGGCCCTTGTCACAAAGCACCTGATTACAGAGATCAAGGAAGAACCAAAACAAAGGAAGTTTAATCATACATCATGGAAAGAAAGAACATAAAAGATTGTTTTAAGAACGTAAAATGCTTAGAAAGTTAGACAATGAAAAAGTTGGATTATAAATAATGTAATACCGTTGATCAACGGAAACACAATAAGAGTTATCCTACCTCAAACTTGACTGACCCAACTTCTAGTTTTTGCTTCACTTCCTTTCCAATATCAGGTTCTGCAAATCAATCATTGGTGTGAATACCATTGTGAAAAAGGAAAGATACAAAAAAAAAAAAGAAAAGAAGAAATTTTGTATTCGGCAAAGACTTGAAGAGTATAGTTATATGTCGGTTATAATTCATCTAATCATAATGTCAACAACAATAATCATGATGATGATAATGATAAAGGAAAAACTTGCCAACAGCAACAGGCTCTGTTGATGCAGAAACTGGATGCCCTTCAGTGCCATCCTCTCGTATAGGTGTATAGACAACGACGAGTCTGTAGCCAACATCATCCACATTAGCTTCATACATCCTTCCCGTCTCACCTGCAGAATTAATGGGATGAGCTGAATCAGAAATGTCAACAATATCGGTTATTATAAGTCCAGATTATTGAAACTTCAGTAGCTCTTTGCTGTCTAGATGTGTAAGGGGAATGTGAATTTAGACTCTTGCACTATTAAATCACTTTACCTAAAGAACCATTTAGAAAACCAGGGAAAACTATAAACCTAATTTCATGTACCTGGTATTGAGATAAGATCAGGGCTTCCAACCATTGATCTAAGCCATTGGATTTTACTCTTTTCCTCTTTTCCGCCAAAATAATTTCCACGAACAGCATATAAGTTAGTGTGGAAACCCCTTCCTTCAATCTCCAGTTTTTCTATCCTCGGAAAACCTGAAACACACAAATATATCATGCCTTCTTTATATAAGGACAGCGAGAACTTTGATCATGCCTTTATTATCACGGGATGTTGGTCAATATACAAAGGTAACTGAAATGTAAAGAAACCTGGCGAAATGGAAGCAGTCTCGGCATATGCTGGCTCACTTGACCTCCCAAACACGTCATGTACAATGCATTCACACTTTAAACATCTGCCAATATCTTCAAACCGCACCTTATAGGAACATGAACGTTCACTGAGAGCCTCAAATGAATTCTCTTCCTCAAATTCGGATGAGCGGAACCTGTAACACCTCTTGTAAAATGAGATATAATCCAGTTTCTGAAAAACGAGAATTATTCCAGAACATCAGGAGTTCATCTGGTAGAAGATCATATATATTCCTCAGTTAGCTAACACAAATGAAAGCAACTTCTTCTACGGGAAAGCACACAGGAAGTCAACAGAAATATGAATTTCGTAAGGCCACGATGAACGTGAAATATCCATATTGACCCAAGCTCAAAGGAAGATGAATATTACCATTGGTATTCAATACTTTTTTTATATTTGCTCCAAACAAGCTGTTGGATTCGAGTCTTCGGGATCACTTCAATGGCTGTAAGAACATCACCCTCTACAGCCTTTCCGGAGAGAGCAAGCACGTCTACTTTTGGCACTTCTGCATTATGATCAAAGGAGTTCCAGTTGTGTTACAAGAAGAAGCTTCAAAAAACATGCACAGATCTAACAGGGTAGGAAAGCAAGAAAACTCAAGATTCGACAAATTATACGAATACAACAGAGCGTTTGAACTCATTCTATAGCACGTTAGGATCCAAGGAATCACGATTTGTCCGTGACAGTAAAAACCTGGAAGGATAATATCCGTAGGCTCCGATAATTTTACTTCTCCCACTGCTGAATCTGAACGAACAGGTGTATCCCTGCAAAAAATATCCGTAGGCTCCGATAATTTTACTTCTCCCACTGCTGAATCTGAACGAACAGGTGTATACCTGCAAAAAAAAAAAAAGAACAAAGCCAAACGTTACTCTATATCTAAACAGCCATATGTACGGCAAGAAGACTATTAATGGACATATTTAAATGAGCCCAAGACGCATGCCAGCGGAGTATGTCAAAGCCAAGGTGGCATACCAATGCTGAGTCAAGGAAATGGCAGAGGTAACATACCCAAAGAGTAGGCGGCAGTTGTAATCGGATTCAGTCACCTCATAAGTTTTGGAGTTAGCCCCATCGATTAGATTAATGGTTCCCTCATTCGTTTCTCTGTACCAACTGAAGAGACTTGTTCCTTCATAGCCTCCAAAGTACTCCCCTTCCCCAGAATAGGCATCCAAAGACATTTTATTCACACGAACATTTGATACTACTGGATCAGCTGCGACATTAATCACATTATTCCATCAGAAACATAGGTTTTCATTTCTTGAGTATAACCTATACCTTAGAGCAACATGGAGGTTACAGATTACATCAAAATTACAAGGTGCAATTTCAAGAAATGCATCAAGTGATATGTACAAAAAATACTAGACCGCTAATGTATAAATTGATGTGAAAAATAAATGTCTGGTTGCTGGTAGTTGTTCCTCTCTTTGACTGCCAAGGCCTGGATTTGCTTTGGACAAATCTAAGTGTAGGTAGACCAGTTCTTCATGTTCTATCAATGTTACACTAACTTCCATGCAAAAATAAAAAAAAAGGTTGATAATATCATTACCCGGAGCAACTGGAGAGTTTGAAATTGATATGACTGGCTTCCCGTGTCTTCCATCCGAGCGAGTAGGTATCCAATACAAGACTAGATAAGATCCCACGTCTTCTAGTGATGGAATATATTTTCTGCAAAAGTGTCAGATCTTTAGCACATGTCTTATAAAAATAACGAAAAATGGTTATATCATGTTTCAAGGATATTTCAGTCTTACAAAGCCCTACAACAAACAGCAACATCTTCACCCGCAAAGGATATTTCCATGAGTGCAGATCCATGCAACCTATCCTTAGTTCTGTACCATATGTACTCTCCCACACCTTCATGTCCACCAAAATAGGTTTTACGAGGCACAACCTCTTGATTCTCACAACAGTCCGGAATTATAAGCTCTAACCCCATAGGATTTGCTGTTAAGAAAGGAAAAGTGGAAGAATATGAGATATGTCGAAAACAGAGGACAATTCTCGTCTTTGGGAGTCTATTTATGGCAACATATTATGGATTAAAGATTGAAATTAGATCCGCAAGTGTGTTCAGTGATGCAAGCAACTAATACCTTTCATTTTCCATTCAAAATGTCGTATTTACACTATATCTTTCGTTTCTTTTGCATATTTGTACTATTAGAGTTTTTGAAAAACAATGAATGGATAGTTTACAGAAGATAACTCACCAGGAGCTATACCATCAGACAAAATGCTCCTAGGATCGCCGACCTTACCATCCTCCCGGACAGGAGTGTAGACAAGTTCAATGCTTTTCCCAACATCCTCGAGAGATAAATCCAGAAATTCTGCTCAGATAAAATTGTGATCAGTTAGAAGCTGATTTCTAAGGGAAAAGCAAGAAACCTAAGCAATGCGACCATACAAAGAGAAAAGGGATCAAACTCACCATCATTACTCAATTTCTCCTTAACATCATTATCTGTCACCCTAAACCATTCATAGTGACAATTCCCCTTTATCCTGCATTGGAAGAAGTTATTTAATTTGTAGAGTAACATATCCAAAATCTTATATAAGTTTTCAACAAGTTTCTTTAAGTGTATCAACCAGCACTTCCCCAAGCGCTTACCCTCCAGTATATGAAGCAACAAAGCTCAAGCGTTGCCCTTCAATCATTGATCCAAGGAACTCTAGTGACTGACAAGTAGGGGGGCCTGCATCAACAAAATGTATCACGAGATTAACCCATCTGACACCAGCCATCCTCTCATGCATGGAGATGCTACAAGAGTCTGTATAAACAAATAAGAGAAGAAAAAAAAAAGAGAATGTATTGATAAACAGAGAATTTACCAGCTATGATTGGTCCAATTATTTCAGAAAGAACTATAGGGCCACGAGCCCAGTCACTTCTCACGGGTTCACATGAAACTGAAATGAAGAGACCTATATCATCTACGGAGAGTTGATATGATGAGGTAGAGGCACCTTTGATTTCGCATGGAGAGCCATCTGAACTAGTCTGTAGAGAAAAGTTCACTTATTAAAACACCAAACTGGAGAAAACTTCATGCAGAAAGCTCCCCAATTGAATGAATGTTGAATAAATGATTATGTAGCCTCTAATGATTGTGAAGCTCTTGAGCCATTTAGGGCATAGGTGTCAAAGATGCATGCATAAACCCACCCACAAAGAAATGAACAGCCTTCATAAAATGATTTTAAAAATACTAGGTCCAATACCCGGAACCACCGGAAAACAGATGCTCCTTCTTCACCACCCCAATATTCTTTTTCTGCAGATAGCATTGTTCCTTCAACAGCTGTTCCAACAATTCGAAGAGACAACACTCTTGGGCTTCCTAGTATTCATGCATAACTCCACATAATAAGCAAACTGCCTTCCACAAATAAGTGCGGCACAAACAGTATAATAGGTGAAAATACTTGCAGGAAGCAAAACAAATTCTCTTCTATCCAAACCACCCTACATTTCTCAACCTTTAGATATAACTAGGAGTTCTTAATTTACTTAAGATGTTAGATAAAAGTTTGGAAAGCTAAGTTAATCAGACATTGCATCTTATCAGTTTTGCAGTTGGATATTGATTCATATAACATTCGTGATAGCAAATATAAAAGATCATGCCAGCATGAAACAATAACAAAGGTTACTCTATAACAAAGAGATTCTCACAAAAAAAGAAGCTTTTTTAAAGCAATTTTGTGTATTAATTGTACAATCAAGAGAAAAGACATCTGAACAGAAAAAAACTATGAATATAAGATAAATTCTCTATGAATTTAACAAAAGGATAAGCAAGGAAAGTTTTGAAAATAGAGGAGACTGAATAACTAATATGGTTACTTGTTGTGTAAAAGCAACCGAGTTATCATGCTAAAGGAAGAGTGAAAAACCAATTTATACACCTAAAAGAGATTACGTTTCTCAATCACATTATTGAACACTATATAAAGCGGACTTAAACAAAGATCAGACAGCGACATTAATTTGAAAGGATAAAGGAGTCTTCAAATGGTGCTTCGTGGGATCAGAAACTCATACTGACTAGTAATGCAAAGACACATGTCATGGAGATACATAGTTCATGACTGGCTATTAACAAGCATTTCAAATAAATTGAAAACAAATTTAAATATAGAAACAACAGTACAATTCATCACCTGGACGAATCCGTTCCTGGCCCATGCAAGTTCTAGGCTCACCCTTTATCCCATCATCTCGGATGGGAATACATTGAAAGGAAACGAATTTACCAATAGCTTCTTTTGTAATGGTATACTGAAGAAGCCCAGAGGCCTCGGGAATCAATGTACCAGAGTCATTTTCAGCCTGCGAGATTCAAAAGAATTAAATACAAGTCAGCTGCAACCCAACATGGGATAAATCTTGCTAACCAGCTCTTTACAGCAAATATAGGTTTTGTTCTTAGCTTAAAGAACTTTGCACGTACATAAATAGAACTTCATAACACAAAACACTACATGGTGGATAGACTGAACAGAGTTACACAGAGCCATGATTAGGATCAAATCTCAGATGTTATAAATGTACAAACTTGAAGCAAATACCTCATGATAAAACCATTTGTATATGCTTTTTCCTTCGTGCCCTCCTATGTATCCATAGGATGCTGTCAATATTCCACCCTCAATGTTATCTCCAGTGATTGACAAGAAATTCAAGCTCGGAGGAAGGGCTGCAGGTTGTGAGAATCAAAATAATATGCGCAGAATCAGTATGTGTTCAACAAGATAAACATTGCAGTTCAAAGACAAGACAAACTAACATGAAAATTATCAGAATAAGACTTTGAGGATATAACTATATAGATAAGATTGGATATCAAGACACTTTTTAGATGTCCAACATGAAAAATGTGTCATTGTGTCAAGAGTAACATCTAGCTCATCAATAAGTAATATCTGTGATCTAATTGATTCAATCTGCAAAAAGTATGTTGATACAACTTTTCTAGGAAAGCCTATTACACGATCACTAACTTTTTTATGGCTATGCCCATTATGAAAATCGAAAGGAGAACGATTGTAGTATAAAGGACAAATCTAAATTCCAATCATCTCATAAGACTCAGACTGAAAAAAAAAACAAAAGGGGAAAAAAGATTTTTGTTTTTTAACAGTTTTGGAAGGGAAACCACAATAACCACTAAGCATCACAATGGAAGATTTGAGTTGCAAAGGAAAAGGAGTGATGCATAAATAGAACTAAAAATAAAAGCTTTATTACATTTATAAGCTACGCAAAACCAGAAAAGGAGAATGCATGAGTGCGAAAATGAAGAAGAAACTGCTTACTTACTCTCAACTGCTCTTTCCGATATTGCATATACTGCTTCGCCATATTCACCACCAGGGGCCATTGGAGTGTATTTTGCAACTATGTAATAGCCGACTGCCCCCAGAGGTATGCGGAATGCCTACGCAAAACGATTGCATGTGAACATTAACTTGCACTAAATAAGAAAAGTACACACCTTAGAGAACATTGTCTGATTACTGTTGTGCATTAGCCTACCTTTGCAACTTTTGAAGTGCTCAATGCTTCAAGAAAATTTTCCCCTTCCAGAGTAGAACAGCTTGATTTGAACCACTGTACTTTGCTTGAACCTTCAGTACCTCCCGTAACAGCACCTGTTGCTGTAACCTTGCTGTTTTCCCTTAGCTCGCCAACTATCGTAACATTTGTCACTTTTGGGGGTGCTGTAGTATAAACATAAAACAGTGGAGGTCAATTAGCCAAATTTGAAGAGAAAACAAAATAGAAAATCTAGCTCAGCAATATTGTTCAATGGACTAAGTGATAACAAATGCTTCGGGTAATTTGGCCAAAAATGGTTAGACTCATCCCAAACAAATAAAACTTTTCTGCCATACTGAGATACTAAACCTGTCATTTCAAGTAATGATTTTAGTTGATCCTAAAAAAGAAGAAAAAGACAGTTGCCTAGGGAAGGCAAATTGGACAGAAGATATCCAAGAAAATAGCACTTATTTAACAACAGAGGACTAATTTGTTCAAAAAATAATCAAGCTTCAAAATGAATATACTCTGGGTAGACTTTCAATAATTATATTACTGTTGAAAATATAAACGAAAGAAATGCATATGAACAAAATCCAAAATTAAATAGCAAGCGTCAATGAGATGCAAAACATGTCAATATGAGGAATAAAGTAATTATACAATAAAAAGAACAAAACATTTAAATCTGAGTAATAAGATGACTATAATTTTAAAAAAAGAAATGAATACAACATATAATAAATGTTTCCTTTTAGACTTGTCTGAAATGGATCAGAAGGTGGTCAATTTCCTAGAAAAAGGAGAGAGCTAGAACAGTCTTGCAAACTTAGCAATTATCAATTTGAACAAGGAAGAAGCACCTGATTTTAAAAGAAAGATATAAATCAGCATTCTACAGCAATACTGAACATACCTTGCTTAATTACATTGGATGCCACAGAGACTGGTTCCCCTTCTTGTCCTGAAATTTCAAGGTCCAAATCAGTGTTGAGCCCAACCCTCTAAGTAAACGAAATGGTTAAAGGAAAGGGGAAAAGAAAACAAAATGGAACCAACCCTCAAAATTTGTAGGTATATACACAAATGTAACACGTTTGCCAACATCTTCGTGGGTCAACGTATACACAGAAGTTCCAGCTGATACCAATGATAAGTCTCTGCGATAAAGATCATTCAGTAAGAAAGGAAGAAAGATGAAGAATCGTGAAGAAAAAAGAAGAGATCTCAAAGCAGCACAATTTTCCTTATCCATCTAGTAATAAAACAAAGGAGATCCAAATAGGCCAATTCAAGAGCATAATTATACATATAGACACACATATTACCCAGTTTCCTTGTTCTCACGTAACCATTCGAACTTGCTTGGACCTTCCTTGCCTCCAAAGTAATCTCCAACCCCCTTTAAGACACAGCCTTCAATAGCATCTCCGGAAATTCGAACATTACTTACAGTTGGAGGAGCTGCCACCAAGATTCGAAGTTAATCCTCAAACTCCAGCAAATTTTAACAGACAGCAGGGTTTCAAAAATTTCATGAGATGCTAACATAACAACAGCCAAAAACCAACCACTATATCAACACAAGACAGCTTTAGCAGATAAATGAGACCCTTGGTGAGGCCGAGGAAATACATGGGACAAAATTAACCTATAATAAGAATATTGCAAGTGAAAACAGCTAGGATTCAACAATGATAAAAGAACAAGTGCCATTGAGATCGAATATCATTAGTAAAAGAACAAAAACACTGAAAAGGACAACACAAAGTACATGATTAGTAGCTTTATCCTGACCTGCTTTTACAAAATCTGTGTATTTGTATTGAGGTTCTCCTCTGGCACCTTCCTCAGTGACAGGTGTGTACATGAAAACCAAACTTGAACCGACATCATCCAAAGACAATCTGTATTCCTCATCTTCAGCTCCAGCAATCACCACCGGACTGCTGTTCCACTTTCTCCTCAACCAGCTGCTTGAAACAAAATAATAAACCACAAAACAGTGCCATCCATGGGTTTAAGCCTAATCATTTGCTTGCAGCTCAAGAAACTACGAAGTAACTTTATCACAAAATGTATTATGAAAAAGAAAAAGGAAAACAGTAATCTCAATCCCACCTGGTAACACATTTTCCTGGTGTTCCACCACACCATGCAATCTCTGCTTGACCCTTAATAACGTTACCCTCTACAAGTTCCCCATTTACTTCAAGGCCCACAACTCTTGGTATTCCTTTTCCTGCACACCATTTCACTGTAAGATTCCAGAAGAGGGAAAAATTTGTGGGGCAAAGATGGATATTGTCTGATATCATAAAACTTCCATCTAAATTATCTATTACCAAGAAGCATACCTCGCGAAACTGGCAAAGATATAGCAAATATGGGGGAGTATTCAGTCTCTCCCTGGACAGGAGTACATTCAACTTTAAGGATTTTACCAATCTCTTCACGCTTGGGCCAATAGACCTATTACAATTTACAGAAACAATGTGGGAAACAATGGCTTTTGATATCCATTTTAAAGTGCACACGAAACTACAGTAAGGGTAGATTTACCTCTTTGGTTGCATCAGTAATAGGAACAAATTTAGAAAGTGATCTGTCCCCCAGAAACCACTGATATCTCAGGGTTAATTCTGGATGAGTGGCGAGAGTACTTTCTTGAACTAGACCAAAGTGGCATTGACAGGGAGATTCTTCAGAAGGTTGATCAACAGATGCTTCCTTAACGAGATATCCAGAGGGCAACTTATCCTTCCACCTCTCAGCTAAGAAGCGAAAGGTTGAATCTGCCCATAAGAAATTATACCTATCTACATTAAAACCTGTAAATTTAACCATGGAATGTATCCGTTCGCAAATGCTCATCTAACAGTTACATTAATACAAACAGACAGGTAGCATAAGAAAGACATGAACATCATACACATGAGAATTCCAATTAGATTAACTACTCAACCTTCCAAAAACGAGCATCAACAAACAAAAGTTGGAGGAAAGAAAAGGTTGTGCAAACCCAAATTAGGAAATTATGAATTGCTGAGCAAACTCAACTTCATTACAAAGTACTCTTTGGCAACAAAAAAGGATTATAATACTATGAGAAAGAACTTTTTACCTGCTGCAAGCTCCGCCTTGCAGAACTCCCAACCATCTCTGATGCAGAAGGCTGCTTGTGGAGGATAACGTTTGGCAATTGTGATTTCCTCACGAGAGAGATCTGGAGAAATTTTTAGGTTAGAAATACAGACACCGGCTTACATAAAGTCCAAAATTAATTAGAAGATCTGGTTCAAAATCTGTTTCTTTATTTAGTAAAATAATCCATTCGTAGAAACATCTATCTCCATGCTCAGTGCAATCCATTATTGTCTTGAGAGAACCAGAATGGTCACTATAGCAAAATTTCAGCTTATCTGAGAAACCTATACCGACAAACCTTGTGTTTTCTCTCCATTGATCTAAAGCTAAAGCAGCTAATAACTCTTTTGCCAAGCTATTGCTCAGTTTCCATTTCCACCTACCGAGACAAACCTCTTTTAAAGTATGAGTGGGAAGTATACCAAGCTAGCCAATGCTCTCCGTCTAAAGGCTAACAACAAGTCTCCTCGAGTAATATAATTTTGGCCATGTCAATAGCATTAGGCATACCTTTGTCATTGAATTTCTTCAAGGTAGGACCTACAAGTACTATGGATGCGGCTTCCAAATGAGGCATCTTAAGTATTGGATTCTCCTCCACCCGCAGATGCTGCATAAGAGAAAACACATAAACTAGAGAATACAAAACTATGAACTTCTATACATGGAAAATAAGAATAGCATTGTCCAACTACAATGGTTCAAGCACCATAACCACAAAAACATACTCAAGATAGCACATGCAGACCGTGCCATAATAAATTGTGTCAAAGAACAATACTCTGTTCAGAAGAGGAAAAGCTTCACAGTGAACTACTAGTTAAAATAGCACAAGCACCATCTCACCAACCAGTCAAAATCGAAGGGTCGAGAATATGTGATGAGATAAATAAGATATCTAACCTCAAGAGCAGGAAGATATGGAAAGCCCTTCAATGTTGTTATCTTGTTCTTACTGGCAGCTAATACCTGAGAAAATCTTGATAAATTGAAACTCTATGACTTAAAAAGAATGGACTGTCAACAACATTAATTCATGAAATGGAAAATGTACCTGAAGTCGAGGTTGGCTTGCCATTGCAAGTGATTTCAATTTATTTTGAGCAACAGAGAGAAACTAGAATGGGAAAAAAAAGTAAGTTGACAAAAGTCAAAAGGGTAAAACACGAGAGAAGAGCTAGCAGTTATGGAAAAAAGGCCTTTAAATGCTCACCTCTAAGTTCGGAAGTTGAGGCAAGCTTGCAAGTGAAGTGATCTGATTTCCAGCAAGATAAAGTTGCTGCCAAAGTAATTTAAAATTAGAAGATCTACCAGATAGCACTTACAATTAAAGAAATGAAGAAACCAAATAACAATTGTAGGAACGAGGAAAGGGGAAAGAACAAACCTGAAGCACTTTACAGTTTTCAAGTGGTTCAAACCCAGGCCCTTTGAAATCATTAAAACTCAAATCCAAAACCTGAAAGGAAGAAAACATGCGCATATTTGTTGAAAATTCTAAAGCATAAGGCAAAGAGGAAAAAAGAATTTAAGATAACTAACCTTCACTCGCGTCAATATCTCGACACCGTCCAACGTAGATAGGAGATTGTCTCTGAGATACACAAACTGAGAAGTAGGAACACAATGGAAAATAAAGACAAATTAAATCAATTAGGGGAACTTATCAACATGGAAAAGAATATATATAATGTCCGAAAGATTTAGCTTCGTCCTAATGGAAGTTCCCCAGCTTTCAAGCTAATCTCTCTAAGCAAATAATAGGAATAGTTCTTACCTAAGAAACCTCGGAAACAAACATACATTAATCTCCTAATTGCTATTCAAACCCAAGATTGCCTATATCCACCCTAGAAAACCATGCCATGAGGTTTCATAATTATTCTACAGGTACTCTCTCTTCAACCCTAGATTTCTGCAGAGTCTCATAAGAACATAAATGTACCTCTAGGTTTGGCGACAAGTTCAACCCACTGGCGTTTAGGCTGCGAATCCTGTGGCCTCTGAGATCCAATCTCTTAAGAAATTATAAATAACAATTTAGTTTATAAACAAAACAATGCAGAGAAACAAAATATGATAAGTAAAATCAACAGCATTGTATGAAATCTAATAACATGTACACACAAACAGCAGCTGCAAAGACAATCAAGAAGTTCTTACCACATCATCGCTAGCTTTAACCTCCACTTGTGGAAGAATTACGAGCCGCGAATCACGGTGTTCTTGGGTAGCTGCTTTCTTCCTCCCAGAAAAATTGGAACTTCGATCAAGGGATGTAGACAATGCCCGAGTTCTTAAACCACTAGAAACAGATGATGAACCAGCAGGAGAAGTGGCCTTAGAGACTGTCTTTCCACTTGAAGTGAGAGCAGACTTCACTCTTGCAGTGCTTTTAGTGCTGCCACTACTGTCAAGTGATGATGATGGGGCTCTCTTAGAAGACATAGAGACACTAGTGGCTGGCTTACTTGCACCATAACCAGTTGACTTTGTCAGATTCAGACCAGATGATGAAGTCGAAACCAACTTCCTATTCTCGGAAATGCTTGTTCTAGATACAGACTTTGTAGAAACCGAAGGAAAGGAACTCCTCCTAAGTTCTGGAAGTGATCGCCTTACAGGATCAGTTGCTGAAGCACCAGTACTTGTTCTTTTGGCCATAACTTTATGGACACCATTGGACTTCTCAGGTACTCCTCCAGTGCTACTTCTCCTGGCCATAGGAATGGAATTCGACACCCGTAATGAAGAAGATACAGTTGGTTTCGTCAATTTTGAAATGATGTCTGATTTCTTCTTAGTAGTAGCAGTACGAGTTGACGCCATTGATACTCCTGAGACACTCTCTGGACTTCTCCTTCCATCAATTGAAGTTGCATTCTGCTGTTTCTCAACATCTAAAGACATTTCTGAAGCTTCTACTCCAGAATTTGCTCTTTCTTCCTCCATTTTTGTTATTCAAGCTAATTGGAAACTCTCAATGCAAACAAATATCCTGGAAGATCAAACAAAGATACACAATCCACACTCATCAATATATATATACGTTTCAGATGAGAACCCATTCATAAAAAAATTTAAAAAAAAAGATTCCTTATCCACTATAGGATTATAAACATGGTGTATCTTGCAGATTCTCTCATTCAAAGAACACAAATAGGAAGCTTTCTAACTTCTCTTAGCTACACTGTCGGGTTCTTATGAATTTTGTCCATTTTTCTTTACAAAAACAAAAAATATGGATAAAAAACAACAAGAAGAAGGAAACAGTACAAAATTTGGAAAGAAAAACATCCGGCAAAAGAACATTCAAGGAAATAAAATTTCAAAACAAATGCCAGGAAATTCGGGAAAAAAAATTAAGTCATAAAATTCGAAATAATGAACTGCCCGAAAATTTTAAAGAGGGATGAAATCAAATTTGACGAAGAATGTGAAGAAAAATCAAATAACATACAAAAACAAAAACTACCAAATTCGTACCATGTACTAACAAAGAAGTAAGCAAGCAGCAGGAAAACCCATTTTTTTCCCGTTTCAAGTAACCCGCCGGAGAATGCAGGTTCCGGCGAAGTCTCCGACCGTTCCAAACGAATGAAACAGAGCAATTCCGAAAGAAACCGATGAATTGAAACGAATATGCAGATCTGGATGAACAAAAGGAAACCGAAACGGTCGTCACTCGTCACAAGGAGACTAGGTTTTTTGGAGTTTCCCAAATAAAGAAAGAAGAAAGTGGAGACGATTGAAGTGATTAAGCGTGGGGAGAGAGCGAAGAAAAAAGGCTGGAGAGAGAGATTGGCTGATGAATGAGAAATTTAAAAAAAAAAGGAAAAAGAAAAGCAAAAGAACAGTGAGTGAGAGTGGACAGAGAAGAGAAGTGTTTGCATGTCTCGGAAAACTACAAAAAAGGTGACCCTCAATTTTATGTTATTTTTAATATAACCCCAATATTTATCTTTTTAACGAGTACCCCCACTTGTTGCAAAGTTGATCGTTGCATATTATTATTTTGGGATTACCAAGTTTATTTTATCTATTGTTTTATATTATGATTTTTAATAGATATGAAATAAGACGCTAATAATTATGTTTTGATATATGAAATATTTTTGTATTTTTTTTATTGGTTGAATTATTGATGAAATTAACGTGTTTACTTTTGTGAAATGATGAATTATAACAAATTAAATTTTAAAATATATTTAAATTGTTTATAGAAATAAGAAATATGGTTGATGAAAACGAAGAACGATATATTTTTATTATCATCTTTAACATGGTAGGGAGATAATTCGAACGAAAGTAAACTATAAGGGGTTTTCTTAAGAAATATATTATTGTGTGGGGAGACATCGTAACCTTTTAATAACCCAAAAGATAAAATAAAATATCTTATAGTTTTCTAGAAGAAAAGTAAATATAAATAAATTGGATAATTGGAGAGAGATATTGAAATAAATAAATGAATAAATAAATAAAATGTGGAATTTTAAAAGCGAAGTGGAGCGCAACTGGACCTTTTTTGAAATTTGGTGTTTTGTTTTTTCCCTAGAAGGATAACTCCCAAAGTCAAAATATATGTAACCATATCATTTTGGTTACTCACCTGGTGATTTAATTATCCTATATAATTTTGCATGGATTAAAAACTATATATATTAATGACTGTTTCTCTCGTCCCCTCCTCTGTTCCATCGTCCTCGGCTGCCCCCAG
>CM071866.1:1573266-1592259 GCA_036759665.1 Gynandropsis gynandra | reverse complement strand
CTCCTACCGTGGACACTCATGTGGATCATGATGATGCCGAACCTGTTACAGTTGCAGACACCTCTCAGCCAGTCTCCCTGCTCGATCATGCTGCCATGACCTCTGTATCCAGCTGCTCAAGCTCTGATACCATAATAGCTAATGTATTTTCTTATTCCATAACGAAGGGTTTACAAGACTATTTATAGACAATTGAAAACCCTAAGTAAGTAAATTTTCCTTAATATAAAATATAAACTTTCCTAAATATAAAATATAAGCTTTACTTAATATAAAATATAAACTTTCCTTAATATATATAAATTTATAGTTGTTTTTTTACATCATCCAAAATATATATCATATTTGATTAGACTTAAAATATTTGATTCAATTATAAAAATGATGTAATAAAAAAATTCATAGTTAAGCATATTCGAATTGAAAATATTTTTATAATGTATGATTTATTGAAAACTTTTCAAAATTTTTCAGAGGTGACAAATGTGAAACTGAAAAGATTAGAATGTTACAGGTGATATTACAGTGGATACGACCGAACGTGTGAGACTAAATGTTACACAAAACATTTTGATATGGTAACAATCGAAATACAACTTGTTTTTTTTAACGTGAGGACGTGACATCGTAAGTTAATAGGCTTACAATATTTGATTCAATTAAATATGATATTGATATGCGTATTATTTTTTATGTATATTATAAATAAACTTTTATGATAAGTTGTTCCGTATCGGTTAGAAAATGAACTTTAGACTCATATATATATCGTATTGGACAATTCTACACCCTTGAGTTTTTGGTATTAGTTAGGTCAGTCCATAATTGATCTGGTATAAAAGCTTGGTTCAACCTGATTTGAATATATCGATGTTGGACCCCAGATTGTGATGTCCACGCTTTAGGACCGAGCATGGTTGTGAGGGGGAGTGTTATGATAAATTATCACACATCGACTAGAAAATGAACTATATGGTACTTAGGGCTGGGCACGGGTCGGGTACCCGGATTTTTTAGGGTATCCGAACCCGAAACCGGACGGGTAAGCGTATTATTATCCGAACCCGAGGGGCTCGGGTACCCGGGGTTCGGGTACTCGTCAAAAACACCGGGTACTCGCGGGTACCCGAACCCGTGTTCATCAGAAAGGAACCCAAGTGCTTCTCTCTCTCCTTTCCTGGTTCAGATGATGGATCATCAACTTGTTTATGCTGGACAAGCGGGAAAAGTGCATATGCATTTCTAAGGCTGCATGAGAAACTCCCCGATAAATCTATGTACGGTGAAGCATGGTTTAGAAGAGAAGGTAGCCGAAGGTAAACGCGAGGCGACGTCAACAGAAGGTCTGCGGCGTGGAGCAGAGAGGAGAGGGAGGGAGAAGAGGTCTGCGGCGTGGAGCAGAGAGGAGAGGGAAGGAGAAGAGGTCTGCGGCGTGGAGCAGCCGCGGGTAATGAGATTTCATTACCCGAACCCGAACCGAACCCGCGGGTTCGGGTAATTTTTTACGGGTTCGGGACGGGTTTCGGGTCGGAACGGATTCTCCGGGTAATTTGCCCACCCCTATTGGAGAACCCTAAACTCTTGCGCTAATTTTTGGAAGTAGTTAGACCTAGTTCATATTTGACATCAACTCTATACACATTCAAAGTGAAATAGTTTTATAATAAATTAAAGAAAAAATCTACTTATTTATTTGTGATAAAACTATACACATGTTTTTTTTCCATCATTATAATTGCTACACTTGATTTAACTCCTATGAAAATACATAAACTTGAATGTCGATGCCTCCCAAATTGATACCCGATACTTAGCACTGTAACATATCATCCATTCTTCGTTACCGATTGTTGACGTGGTCGCCACGTGGATGACCACGTCGACATCCACATAATTGAAAAATAAAAAAAAATGGACTTTTAAAAAAGTCAATTGTTTTATCTCTTATCTCTATCCCATGTCCGATCGTATAACGGTTGGAATAAACGTTGTAAAAATGTACATCGACGAGACCTTCATCATATCATGCACATCCAAAAAATGTATTAAAGCATTGAAATCGAAGTATATTTAGAGATGCAATTGTGATTTATGGATAATACGTGAATATTGCGTGTATTACTACCGTCACAACAATCCAATCCAACACTCTCGTGTCCGTGCGTCTAAAATATCCTCTCATCCACCTAGAAGCCCTTGTCAGTGTTGTGCACATACGGTCTGAGGCAAGAAGGCAAATGTGATAAGAATCCAAGGAATATGTTGTCTTGATTTTTCATGAGCCATACCACGTGAAGAGCCATCAGAGATTGTTTTCCCTTAATCAAATCCTATTGTCCATAATTATATATGCCATGCTCTCCATTTACTTTGCACTTTTCATATTCCTATCATATATCTTCCATTCTACACCGGCTTTAGATTGAGGTCTATATGACTCATTGTCTCGATATTAGAAGAAAAATATGAAATGAAAGCGCAAAGAGTAGAGATGAGCATAGGAATGCTAAAAAGAAGTCATTGTCTTTCTCGATGAGGATCAGTTTTGTTGTTGTTTCTTTTGAAAATCGATTCAGTAGAGGAGAGAAGAGAGAAGAACGAAGAAAGAAGAAAGAATAAAGAATATAGAAAATAAATTGTATTTTGAAGTCAATTTTTTAATGATTTTTGATAATGTGATTGTCGACGTGGTCAACCACGCGACGACCATGTTAGCAATCGTTAATGGATAATAGATGATAAGTTACTATGTTAAATATTTTGTATTAATTGGGAGTCAACAGTCAAATGTATCTATTTTTATAAAATTTAAATCAAATAATAATAAAAAACAAATAGATACATAATTTTACAAATAATTTTATAAAAAAATAAACAAATACGCTAATTATAATAAGATTTTCTATGCATTAAAACAAAACACGAATAACAAAAGACACGTGGTGTTCTAAAAGACCCATTGTGGTATTTCACCGTATGGTTAAAACACAAACCGAACTTTGACAATACGTCAATTTGATCCGGTGTTGACAAGTGTCGTTGTCTGTTTGTGTATAATTTATATTTATATTTAATAATGAATGTAATTTGAATATTATTTAACAAACTAATTGTTAAAAGACTTTAATAAAACTTTTTGAGGCATTTGTCGTCGTGGAATCCAAGCAGCGAATATCTTTGAACCTGGTGATAACACTATCTAAGGGAAGGCTTAAATTAACTCGATATCCAAACAAAGCGACAACATTCGATCAGTTTCTCCTTGATTCATTTCGTAGCGGAAGTAGATTCCGCGGCAATCAACATTCGAAACGATCGCAGAGAGAGAGAGAGAGAGAGAGAGAGAGAGAGAGATCGGTGATGTCGGATTCGGAGAAACCGCTGAGGAAGATCGCCGATGCATTCAAGGAAGTCGCCTCCTCCGTGAATTCACCGAGTCCTGACGTGCAAGTGGCGCAATTCTCACACGCTTGCTCTCTCGTGTCGCCTCTCTTTGGTTGTCTCGGTATCGCCTTCAAGTTCGCTGAGATGGATTATGTCGCTAAGGTATGTTTGATTAGCCCCCGAGGAAGTTCTTCATGTATGACCGGCCTCACTAGGCTTAGCAGATGTAATATGAAAACGTAGGCATTCGGATTTGGGTTTCATTACTATTTCAAAGCTTGGGTCTTCTGCGATGGCTGATGGCGAAATAGAATCGTTGAGAGAAGGAATGTTTGGCCTTGAGCTTGTATGCCCTAGTGATTTTTCGTGTCTTACTTCCTATTTGTTATCTGATCAAATGCAAAACTATTTCGGAACCAATTTTTTTTTTTTTAACCATTTAGAATATGTGTTTGAATTTGCTTAGGTTTCGACAATTCAGGATTTAGAAAAAAAGCATGAAATCTAATGATAAGTTCTATTGGTTCAATGACTTTTGGTATGGCTACAGGTTGATGATCTTGTCGAAGCATCAAAGTCGATATCAACGTTACAAGTAATGCTTGAAAAAGACATTGAGACAAACACTGTCAGGAAAGCTGGTAGTCATACGCGAAACCTTTTGAGGGTGAAGCGTGGGATCGACATGGTTAAGGTTCTCTTTGAGCAGATTATATCTACGGAGTGAGTATCCTTCTGCTTGTTCTTAGTTCAATCAATCTTTCTTTGTTAATATTTAATCAAAACTTGCAAACTGAGTCCTTTATGGCTTCTTTTTCGTGCAATTTTTGGTGGATTAGTTGTTTGAAACACCAAACTGAAAGCATCTTTATCCCCCCCTGCAAGTTAGTTATAAATGCTATTAAAACACTTCTACCCTGATCTAGATATTCCTTCATGAACAGAGTACTTCTGGATTTGCTCTTGTGTTTTGATTGTATGATCAAGTGAGGAAATCAGTGTCGTGAATAATTAATTTTATTTACGAATGTCTCAGAAGCTTAACCACTTGTCAATATCTGCTGCAGGGGTAACTCTTTAAGAGACGCAGCTTCCAAAGCTTATGCGCAAGTGTTTGCTCCCCACCATGGGTGGGCTATACGAAAAGCTGTTGGTGCAGGGATGTATGCTCTTCCCACGAGGGCACAGCTTCTGAAGAAGCTTAATGAGGATGGTGAGTGCATGAACTCATTGATACTCTGGTAATATAGTGTATATTCTTTCCATCAGCAGTCAGATCCGCTCCTAGGATTTGTAATTAGATGATTCTGAATCAGCTTTTGAAGTTAGATAGATCGAGATAAACCTAATTGACCTATTTTGCTCCATCTAACCTGAGACTGAAAGTATAGTCTTTTCTAGAGTAATTTCGGTTTCATCTATCATCTCATACGCGAAGCCTAGGTCGTTAGGTATGTTTCTTCTGCAATGGACACTCGCGGGTTCACGATGTGTTGATAAATTAGACATGTTATACCCATATTTCACTATCTTGCCATTTTTATTCTGGGTTTTTTCTGACCCAGCTCAGTTAGAAGCTCTATGATATCTTAGTTATATAAGCGCCGCTTCTTTAAGGAGTCTCTTCTTCGATACATTTAAACCGCAGCAACTAACTTATGTTATGATTAATGGTCGTATCTTTATAAATCTTTTCAGAACCATCAGCTAAGATACAAATGCAGAGCTATGTAACGGCATCGGCATCAGTAATCACATACATTGATTCACTGTTCCTCTCTAAGCAATTGGGTGTAGATTGGTGAGGAACCTAACTCCATACCCTCAAAACTGATTTATTATATTTATTTAAACAGTATTGTACTTAGAAAATATGTGACGTTATTGTTGGTTTATTCCATTATATGGCGTCAGAGACCAAATAAAAAGGCCGTTCGTTGTTACTATTTAGTTTTGGTCTGTGTCTGTATCTCATGTCCCTGAAAGACTCTGAGATGCATTCACATGTGTGAGACTGTTTGGTTCTGTTTCCATTTGTTTTAGTTCGGATTTCCCTTTGATCAAATAACACTCAGATTTTTAGTAGGGATTCTGAATATTGTGTTTAAACTATATAATGCTAATAATAACAAGGAAAAAAAAGTGTAGAAATTGTTGAACTCTCATTTTATTTTATCGAAATGTTTTTGGAAAAATTTGAATTTCAAAGATTTGTTTGGCAATAAAAAAGTAGATATACAACAATACAAAGTCAAAGGTGTTTTAAAAAAATGATAGTTTTGGTTAATAATAGCCAAGAATATTACACCCATAATTGTATGAAGTCAATTGTTGTATATTCTGTAAAGCTTCTTCCATTGGAGGTGGAGGTGGATGAAGCTTTATATGCCAGACATGCAAATGGTCATATCCCTAGTAATTTCAGTGAACGAACAACACAGTACACAAGAGTCTCCCAATCAGAAGTATAGAACATGTTCCACCAGTTAGAGATGTCAATTTGGATTGGTTTTAGTGGGTTAACCCAACCCAATCCAATCCATTTAAAATATAGATGGGTTCTTAATATATGTGTATAAATCTATATGGGTTTATTGGGTATAAAGTTCATTTACATTAGGTTTAATGGGTTTTGCCAATTTAACCCGTTAGGTCCATATATCATTCACTTCAAATTCACCGTCATTCCGAATATCCGATTTTGATCTGTATTTTACACGATTTTTGTCCGAATTTTAATCCGATTTCACCCAATTTCATCGAATTTCAAACCTTCACTCAATTTAAACCCGGTTTCACCCAATTTTTAACTCGATTTAACTCAATTTCCCTCGATTTCACCTAATTACTCGATTTCACCTACTTTCAACCCTATTTCACCCAATTTTAATTCAATTTCACCTAATTTTAACCCGATTTCACCTCATTTTAACTCAATTTCACCGAATCTCAATCCAATTTTAACCTGATTTCACCCAATTTTAACTCGATTTCACCGAATTTTAACTCAATTTCATCTAATTTCACCGGATTTCAAATTTATTCCACCCAATTTTAACCCGATTTAACTCGATTCCATCACATTTCGCTGAATTTCAACCCGGTTTCATCCAATTTTGACTCAATTTCACCCAATTTTAACTCAATTTCATCCAATTTCATCCAATTTCATCGGATTTCAAATTTATTTCACCCAATTTTAACCCGATTTTTAACTCGATTTCATCGCATTTCACCGAATTTCAACTGATTTCATCCAATTTTGACTCAATTTCACCCAATTCTAACTCGATTTCACCCAATTTTATTGAGTTGAAATTCAATGATATTGGTGAAATCGGGTTGAAATCTGGTGACATTGAGTGAAATCGAGTTAAAATTTTGTGAAATAAGGTTAAATTGGATGAAATCGTGTTAGAATTTGGTGAAACTGGGTTAAAATTTGGTGAAATTGAGTCAAATTGGATTAAATCGTGTTAGAATTTGGTGAAATTAGGTTAAAATTTGGTGAAATCAAGTCAAATTGGATGAAATCGGGTTGAAATTCGGTGAAATCGGGTTAAATTTCGGTAAAATTGGGTGAAATTGAGTTAAAATTGGATAAAATCAGGTTAACATGCGGTGAAGTTAGATGAAATCGAGTTAAAATGGGGTGAAATCGGTTTCATAAATTATTGTTTTGAATATTGAAACATTAATTATAATATATATTGTATATAAATATATATAATAAATGTTAAATGATAAAAATATATATACAAAGTATTTATTATATGAATAAACCCGTTTAACCCGACCTATATAACTCATTATTAAATGGTTTGGGTTGAACCTAACTGAATTATACTATAAAACCTATTTAATTTCAATGGGTTGGGTACAACCCAACCCATTGACATCCATACAACCAATCAACAGCGTGAAAACAAGCCCAAAACACATACATATTGCATTTTTTAGTATCCTCGGTGTGCTTATAGACGCAATCTTGCTTCCAACACTCGCCGCACAACCGGTAAAACCAGCAAACATGCATGCAAGACTTATCGTACTGGTGCAGGAACCTACAAGCATCACCTTTCATACACATGCCTCGAAGCCAGTGCCTGCAAACAGTCTACCAGAAACTCCGGTCCTTCACAGCTCCCGCCGTAACAGCAATTGAATGATCAGAGCTTGAGGCGACACTTGAGGTACCAGAGGCGACAGAGGGATTATCCGGTGAGTCAACCAACATTGAAGCCAAAGATTGTAAAAGAAGGAAATAAAAAATATTCCCTCCATTAATTTGGTCTAGTCCTCTCTATAACTTTCTCTCCATTGATTTGGTCTAATTCTCTCCATAACTTTCTCTTCACTGATTTGGTCTAATTTCTCCATTGATTTGGTCCAATTCTCTCCTTGAAATATACACTCCTATGTATATATAAACCAGTACCATCTTATGAAAATAATATAATCACATTTGTTTTATGGTATCAGAGCCTAAAAATCATCTAACGACGTAGCTCTCTTCCTCCTCTATTATTATTATTATTATTATTATTATTTTCATGGCCGTCGACGGACATTTCTCGAGCAACTCTGCTCCCTCCGATACCGTTACTCCCTTTGATCCGACCAATTCTATGATGACGTTGATCAATATCAACGTTTCCAATGTTACGAAACTTATAGCAATAAACTATATCACATGGAGTGTCCATATCCGTGCTCTTCTAGAAGGGTACAATCTCAAAGATTTTCTCGAGCCTACTGGAGCACTACCGGCGACTATGACATCCAACAACGTCCTTGTTCCAAATCCGGCGTACAATCCATGGTTTCGTCAGGATCGCCTCATCTTTGTAGCCCTTTTCGGATCCATATCTCCCTCATACCAAGCCCTCATTGCCTCGGCCTCAACATCCGCAACGGCTCGGGCCACACTTGCCTCCACGTACGGTCGCTCTAGCCATGGACATCTGAAGCAGATCAAGAATCAAATGCGGCGTCACACCAAAGGTGCTCAATCCATCGACGACTATATGCATTTTTTCAAAGTGAAGACCGATGAACTTGCTCTTCTCGGTAAGCCGATGGATCACGAAGACCTCCTCGACCTTATCCTTGTTGGTCTCGGAAACGACTTCAAACCCATCAAAGATGTTGTGAATGCCAATGACACACCGATCTCATTTGTTGAGCTTCATGAGAAGCTCATCAATCATGAAGCAGATCTGATCCACGCTCAATCTTTGGCAATAACTCTTCCAATCTCGGCTCACAACGTTCAACACAAAACCGCGGGGAACATGGAAACAAGCATATCAGTCTCTGACCACCGTAACTCGGATTCTCGCACATCCTTCACTCGGGGATACCAAGGCAAATGTTAACTCTGCGGTGTTCATGGCTACGGTACAAAATCATGTCGTCTACTTTGCTCGCAAACCAAACCTCAACCCACGCCACCCTCAGGTCCTCGGGGACCATCCGCTTGGCAGGCTACCGCAATCACGTATCACATAATCCATCAAACTCTCCAACGTGGCTACTCGATTCGGGAGCTTTGCATCATATCACCACAGACCTTGCCAATCTGTCACTTCACTCTCCGTACAACAGTCCGGATGGGGTCGTTCTTGGTGATGGTAGCGGGCTTGAGATCACACACACCGGTTTTATGCTTCTCCCCTCATCTTCTTACTCCATTTCCCTTCAACATGTTCTTTATGTCCCTCACATGCATAAAAATCTTATTTCCATCCACTAACTTTGTACTCACAACAATGTCTCAGTCGAATTCTTTCCGTCTCATTTTCAGGTGAAGGATCTAAAAACGGGGGCACTAATCACCAAGGGTGAACTCAACAACGGTGTGTACAAGTGGCCACAATTCCCTACTTCACAGGCCAATTTCTCCATCTCGTTTCCAACTGCTTTTTCCACGGTCAAAACCACTTTGTCCGAGTGGCACTCTAGGCTAGGTCATCCTTCTCTTGAAGTCCTTAATAAAATCGTCTCCACTTTTTTCCCTTCCATTGTCTCGTTCATCAAGTACATCATTGTCTTGTGAGGCTTGTTCAATCAATAAAATGCATAAACATCCATTTCATACCTCTTCCATTGTCTCCAAAACACCTCTTGATATCATATTCTCCGACATATGGACATAACCCATACCATCATTTGATGACTACAAATATTATGTGGTTTTCGTTGATCATTTCACAAGATACACATGATTCTTTCATTTGCAACAAAAATCTCGTGTACATGATGTCTTCATTCGCTTCAAAGCTCTCGTCGAAAACAAATTCCGAACAAAGATTGTCACTCTATATTCCGACAATGGTGGTGAATACATGGCCCTCAAGAACTTCCTCTCTCTTCATAGATATATCACCTAACATCTCCGCCTCACACCCCCGAACACAATGGAATATCCGAACGCAAACACCGACACATAGTCGAGACCGAGCTAACTCTTCTCTCCCATGCTTCCATGCCGCTTCAATATTGGACCTTCTCTCTTGCCACAACCGTATACCTCATCAACCGGCTTCCCACGTCAGTCCTAAACTTCCAATCTCCCTTCAAAACACTCTTCACAACCACTCCAAATTACTCTAAACTTTGATCCTTTGGATGTCTTTGCTACCCATGGTTTCGTCCCTACACTACTCACAAACTTGATCTAAAATATACACCTTGCATCTTCGTCGGGTATTCTCTCACTTTAAGTGCATTTCTTTGTCTTCATGTTCCGTCGGCTCGAGTCTTCATATCTCGTTATGTGAATTTTGTTGAATCTCAATTTCCCTTTCCCCATCTCGTCTCTGTTTCCTCTGCCCCCTCCTCCTCTCCACCCTTCACACTTGTTCCAATCCGTGGCCCTCGTACACATGACGTAACAACAGAGATTCCTTGTTTGGATCCTTTAACTTGTCCACTGACCCATGTCCAAACCAAACACAAAACACTCACTAAATGATCACAAGATCCAAAAACCATATCACCAAGCCAAACACGAAATTGTCCTTGACCGTAACCTTCCCTAATGACCCAAACATAGAACCGAGATGTGTTTCTCAAGCTCTCAAACTTCCGCATTGACGACAAGCTATGACGGAGGAATTTGATGCTCTTCTTCGCAATGAAACTTGGACTCTAGTGCCCCCAGATCCGAGCTACAATTGTTGGATGTAAATGGGTACTTCGTACTAAACGTCTTTCTAATGGCCCCATTGATATGTACAAAGCACGCCTTGTCGCGAAGGGGTTTCATCAACGTCCGGGAGTTGACTATCATGATATCTTCAGTCCGATAATCAAACCCGCCACCATTCGGCTCATCCTAAGTCTCGTTATTACCTCAGGATGGGATCTTCGACAACTCAATGTCAACAATGCATTTCTCCAAGGTACACTCAACGAGGACGTGTATATGGTACAACCACCGGGATTCATTGATCATGACCGTACCTCCCACATGTGCAAACTTTGGAAGGCGCTATATGGTCTCAAACAAGCACCACGAGCATGGTATCATGAACTTCAAACCTTTCTCCTACAGTCAGGGTTTCACAATGCCCTCTTCGACTCGTCACTTTTCATATATCGTTCCAAGGATATCACGACGTTTGTTCTTATTTATGTGGATGACATTGTTATCATGGGCAACCAAGCATGTAAAATTCAGAGGGTGATTGATCTTCTCGCAACAAGATTTTCACTCAAGGACCTTGGACATCTCTCTTACTTCCTTGGTGTAGAAGTTACTCGGAATGTCAATGACTTGCATCTCACTCAACAGAAGTATATCAACGACATCCTCGGTCGTCACAACATGCTACACACCAAACCTGTGTGCACTCCGATGGTCTCCACATCAGCTCTCTCCTCCACCTCGGGTATTCCTCTAGATGATCCGACGGAGTACTGTCAAGTCCTTGGTAGCCTTCAATATCTTCTCTTCACGGGTCCGAACATTGCTTATGTCGTGAACAAACTTGCTCAATACATGCATTATCCTACATCGAGCACTTGCAAGCGAAAAAACGAATCCTTCGTTACCTCGGCGGGACAAAATTCTACGGTGTGCTCTATGACAAGGACAATGCTTTATCTCTTCATGCTTTCTCTAATGCTGATTAGGGAGGTGATCGTGATGACTATAGTTCGACGAGAGCACACATTGTGTACCTTGGAAGGCACCCTATCTTGTGGTCCTCGAAGAAACAACGGTTTACAGCCAAATCTTCAACCGAGACCGAGTATAAATCAATTTCGTCCACCGCATCAGAGGTACAATGGCTCATGTCTTTGTTCTCGGAACTAGGCATTTCCATGTTGTATGTTCCCGTTATCTATTGTGATAACGTGGGTGCTACCTACCTATGTGTCCACCCCGTCTTTCACTCTCGGATGAAGTATGTGGCCATTGATTATCACTACATTCGGGGACTTGTTGAAACCAACCAAGTCCGCATTTCTCACGTCTCAATGGCAGATCAACTTGCATATGCACTCACAAAGCCATTGCCACAGACACGGTTCGATTACGGGTCAAGATTGGTGTCTCGACCGACACACATCTTGCGGGGGGCATAATAGAAGGAAATAAAAAATATTCCCTCCATTAATTTGGTCTAATTCTCTCCATAACTTTCTATCCATTGATTTGGTCTAATTCTCTCTATAACTTTCTCTCCGTTGATTTGGTTTAATTTCTCCATTGATTTGCTCTAATTCTCTCCTTGAAATACGCACTCCTATATATATATAAACCATGTATCATCTTATGAAAATAATATAATCACATTTGCTTTAGATTGAGCAGAGCCAACATCGAGGTCGCCTTCGAAATCGAAGTTTAGGCCATCGGCTTCCTCCATTGTTATGCACGATGAGGTCTGTTTCTTGGGGTTCTAAATAAGGAAAAATAGAATTAACCGAAAAAAGTACGAGGATCAACAATACGATAGTAAAAGAATTCAACTATTCAATGAGGATAATTGGCTTTAAATAGCCATACAAAGGCAAACACAAAATTACGAGATAAAAGGAATCTATTATTAATAAAAAATAGACACCTATTTTATCTAATGCAAAATATACCAGATAAAACGGGATATTATTTACTAGTTAATTGAATTGACTAAATCTCACGTTCTGGTTTAGTTCAATAAATTGGTTAGATGATTGGTTAAGGGTTTGACTCGTGGTAAGGGTTTGACTCGTACGTTGCGTTTTGCGGCGTTTCTATCAGCGATTGACAATGTTTTGTTTCATTTAGTATGAACTGAACGGTGGTAACATTGTAGTTGCGAACGACTGCGCGACTAGAAACAAATGGTAGAAAACTGTTACGATTGCGTTTTGAACAAAATTATCAAAATAGATAATTATTAATAAAAAAATTATTTAAATTTTATTGTTTAATATATATTTTTTAATTATAATTTTGAAAATAAATTTAAATTGTTAAATATTTAAATATATAATACATATATGCATATATATACAGACGATTAATATAAATTATAATAGAAACTTAAAATACTTTTATCAAAATATAATCAAATATTTTCATAGACCCATATATATATATATATTTATATATATTTACGATAAATATAAACTATAACAAATCATTAAAACCAAAATCGAAATACATATAAATGTTTTTATATAATAAACAAAATTTGAAGGATATTTTCGTAATTTTATTAAAAAACGCACCGAAACTCAAAAATAACGCAATATAATTCTGAATTTTTAAATTCTATGTTTCATCACATTTGCGGACAATTTTGACTCCACCAATCAATTTTAATATCATCCGTGATCACCAAAAAACACAATCTCCGTCCTTGTGGGTGTATACGACACTGCCAATTAGGACCTAAATTGCCCCATCACCGCTCGTACTTGACACGCCACCGATTTAGTAATTAACAACAGGAATTATGCCGGTTTATTTATATATGTTGTTTTATTCACACTAAGGGTGCCATCTTGATTTGAATTAAATGGGTTAATTCAGGTTTAATGTATAATAAGTGAATATAAACCAGTTTAATCAATTGATTTTAAAATAGTTAGGTTCCATTGTAAATAATTATCTAATTTCTAGTATTATTAAATATAACAAGTTTTATAAAATGTAGTTTTGATATATTTAGATAATGTTTTTCAATGCAACTGATTATCAATAATTTTTATATACTATGAACCCTATTTTTATCGTAAATGTATAATATATGCACTTGTTACATCCAAATGATTCACAATAAAATCATTTGTGAATTATTTTATTAGTCCAGTTTCGTAATTATTTTATCCGAAATGCATATACAAACGGATTATTCATAATAAAGTCCCTATGTTCGTATGATTGGCAAATATTACCTTACTTACATATTTATATACAATTAAATTTTATTTTGATTTTGATCAATTTTTATTTTTTAAATTCTTCATTTCAGTTCTGTAATATAACAATATTTTGTAACTAATATAATTCAATATAATCAACCTTTTAAACAATACATCATCTTTCCCCTTAAAAAATAAGAACAATGTAAACACAATGATTAGCCTAACATTTATTATAGATACTAGGAAAAGTCTCGCGTTATACGCGAGATGATGATTTGTTTTTATTTAACTAATTTAAAATATTAGGTATAATAAGTAAAAAAAATATTAAAATAAAAAATATTAGAGTTTAAAGTAATAACTAAAATAAAGATAATAAATTAGTTATTAATAATATTGAAATAGTATGACGATGCAAGGTCTAATGATAAAACAATAGGTCTCACTCGTTGTAGATCCATTGGCCATCATCTATGCACAGCCGAGTCTTTCTAGCCGACTCGCCGATCCTAAACCATAACGTGAAGAAGGCAGAGCTGCAAGAAAGGAAAAATGCCAAAAGAAAGAGGATACAATAGAGATTCTTCGATGTTATACTTCTCACCTTGCGAGCCATTTTTTCAACGGAATTTGAACGAATTTGTTTTGTCAATCTTTGTCGTAGCCTTCCCCTTTCACATATCTCGGATGTGGGTAAAATTCCTGAAAGAAAGAAAAAACCTTGAAAGGAGATGAAGCGGGAAGAAGGAATAGCGATGAGGATTAGTGAAGAGGAAGCAGTTGGGAGAATCCACCTTTAAAAAAATTATTACTGACACTGATGAAGACGATTCATGCCCGACACTTCGCAATGAGCAGCCATCATGACTAACTACATCAGATTTTGATTTTATATTCATATCCAAACCCATTTTGGCGACCCGACCTAACCTTTACGAACACCATTACTTTCCATTATATTATACTTCAACTTTCCAAGAAAGTTTAACCTGATGGAACTCTACGTGGAGATCCTAAACCTTTGGTAGAATTAGCAAAAGTGGATGGAAAGTAGATCCATTACGTCGATCTTCACTTTAACAATTGAATAGAAGCCTTTCATCTCTTACAAAATGGAGGAAAATTTTAGGGAACCCTTTCTGATGCAAATACATGATCATAGCCTACCCACATGACTGAGAATTCCTAATCATCGTGACATGATCATACATGTTCCTTAATATAGGATGAAAAAAAACATATTTTCCCATCAATGTCTAAATAGAAGATGTCAATTCTTGAAACCTTTGTGATATAGATGAGGACATTGAGAATTTGGTGCATGCTAAACATAACAAAGCAGTAAACAATACTTTTCTCACACACAAAAACAACTCTTAGGTTACATACCTTGAAGCATCTCAAGTCTACGATAAATACGTAGGGAATTGTTGCGTTTACACCAAGAAAAAGAACTGGATAATCATTTTTTAGAAATAAAAACATAAGTGAGGATACAAAGAGCAAACCAAAAACTTTCTTCCTTACAAAATCACTAAATCATATCACCAAAATAAAAAGGCTTTAATGATCGTCGAGACCATGACATCAAAAAATATGGCTAATCTTTAATTTTGTTATGTATAGATGTTTGAAAATGTCCATATGCATTTATTTTCATATAGAAACCATAGCGGCAAGATTCAATATATGGCCTTTTTTCTATCTTTTTAAGCTTGTAAAGATATACATAATAATTTATCTCTGACAGTAAGGTCACAAAACAAAAAAGTTCCAATGGGGTTATCTATCGAACTGACTGACTTTCGGATGCAGTAACCTTTCACTATGAGGTTCGACTCCAATTTTAGGATGAAACAGTCCTCGTCTCAGATCTTAGAGATCATGTGAAGAAAAGTAACACGTTATTTCGATCCCTAAAGACTAAAAAATAACCATATTGGTTTATTGAAGCATTTTTTCATACAATTGATGATCAAGCATTTTGAACTTACATAGGTTCACCGAAAGGGATGGTGCCTGAATTTAGGCCGACAACTATAGTTTCGGAATTCAAGCCAACAACGATGGTGTCGAGATGATCATCCACATTATCATATGTGTCGTCGTCTTCATCGCGATATCAAGTTCCTTACCTTATGGACCAATTCGAAGAAATAGAGGTGGAGGAGGAGCTTCGAGATTCGCCTGCCAAGCGTCAAGAGTTCGTCTGCCAACGATAAGCTAGAATGCGAATTTTATCATTCGAGTAGTGATACAAATTATTCAGGAAGACAACATGAGGAGAAACAGATCTATACCTTCTTATATGTAAAAGGGACAATTTGATCGGTTGGAATCTGATTTTCATTTGAAGATTCGACATAAGGAGAAATGAATCCATCATCTCCTTTCATTACAAAAAAAACACGCAGTTTCCAACGGACGGGGCAACGGATCCGTCTGTTGGAACAACGTACCAACGGATTGCAACGGATGTGGTGAAATTGCAACGGGCAAAAATATGTTACAAATCCGTTGCAAATTGCAACGGATTTGTAACGGAAAACCTCCGTTGGAATGTCCGTTGGAAATCCGTCGCAAATTTTAACGGATGGCAACGGAGACCATCTGTTGGCAATGTCCGTTGGAAGATCCGTTAGAAACCGGACAAATGCATTCCAACGGTCGTCCGTTGCAACTTCTAACGGATGCCCGTTAATGTTGTGAATTTCGAGGCCACAGGTTTAAATAAATTCATACTTTCATTTGAAGATCCGACATAACGAGAAATGAATCCATCATCTCCTTTGGATTATCAGAGCTTAGATACAAAGGTCGTTCGATGGAATTCGAAGAGAAGATCGACATGAGTGTGAGGTTTCGATTAGAAGAGTAATGGAATTTATTGGTTATGGTTGATCTTGGATTAGGTTCGTTTCGACGACAGCGAGAGTCCCATCTTGTAGAGATGAAGAGAACATGAGAAGAAGCCAGTTGAACTTCTAAGGGACGAAACATATTTTATTTTTACTCGTCTAATTGTTTAATTTTTTGCATGTTGAACTTTTTAGAGATAAAAACGTTTAAATTGAAATTTTAATTTTTACTCATTTAATTGTTTAATTTTTTACATGTTGAACTTTTCTTACGTAAAAAAATTTAAAATTGATATTTTGAATAATAAAAAATTTAATAAAAAAATATTTGGATGGAGATTTAAGGTGATGGATGAGGTGACTTTTTGTATTCCAAAATAAAATAAATAAAAATTGGTTGATGAGGTGGTTTCACCAAAAACCACCATTTGCAAGAACTTTTATATATATAATTTTAGAGTAAATGAATGATTAACCAAGATGAAATATTTTATGTGGTTCTTATGAATATGAAAAACGATATGGTGGAAAAGTTAAATATTCGTATAGTATAAAATACAGATCGTTATTATAATTAATAATGTAAAAATCAATAATAATGACCACCGAAATCTCAATAGTCATGATTGTTCATATCGTAGATATTTATTGTATTTATTTGTGAAGAATTATAAAACTATTCATGAATACATTAATCATATTCTGCTTGAGATATTTTGAATATATGTAAAATGGTATTAAAATATTTATTGATATTCAATCCTGTAATTTTAAGAAATAGAAGTTATGTATATGGAAATATCAAATATTTATCCAATTAGATGATTATTAGGTCGAAAACTTACTCTTAATCTTCAGATTTTTTTTGATAGATTTTTTAGTATATTATATATTTAGATTTGTATATTGTTGTTATCAAAAGAGTAACTGGAGGGATTTTGAATGTTGAGTGTTTTACAAAACTATCACGCGTGCATGACGACGACGCCGTCGCCCATTCTCCCGAACCGATTGTCTACTAAATTGGCATTAAAATTTTGCGGAAACTATCGAGAATTGATTGCAAAAACTATCCTCTTCTGCCTGTTTTGTATTATTACCAAGTGAACCTTGGAAAGCGTTCGACCGTCAGTTTGCACCATAGTCGTGCCAAAATATGCTTTAAGGATAATAGTTCTCCACGACACAGTTTCGGTTTCGTATACATATTTTAAAACATTATGAAAGTGTAATCTTAACCATGATTGTCGTCCTATCAAGATCATTGCATGACCTTTCTAAACTCAAACCACTTGACGATATGAACTATTGTCACTGGTTACAAAACTTCTTATATTTTTCGAGCAATTGGATATCGACTACTTCCTCTACGCGGACATCCCAGAAGACACACCCCACACCCTCCACTCCTCTAGTTACGCCTCAAACGGACATATCCAAGAAGACATATTGAAGCAAATGTAACATTTGAAAAGGACAACGAAACAGTGCATGGATATCTCTTAAACCATATGTCCAACGCTCTATTTGACATCTTCGTCAAGCACAAGCATGCCAAGGAGATATGGGATATCTTGCAAACATGATATGACGCTGATGACGCTGGGCGGAAGAATTACGTCTTCGAATAATGGATCCAATTTAAAATGGTCGATGAAAAACCGATCATTGACCAAATCCATGAGTACGAAAACCTTGTCACGAATGTAATGAGCGAATGAATGAAAATGTGACAAATTTTGCAAGCAAACGTTCTTCTAAAGAAGTTTCATCCCTCATGGTCTGAGTACAGATTTCGTCTCAAACACAAGAAGAAGGATCTGCCACTTTAGGAGCTTATAAATCATATGAAAATCGAGGAGGCTAATCGGTAGAAATATGAGCTTACACTACAAGAAAATTCAGATTTCGGGACTGAATTTGCGGACTGAGTAATCCGTCCCTAAATTTAGGGACGGATTAGGGACTACTTAAGGACGGAAAAATAAAATCGTCCCTAATCCGTCCGCAAATTTGCAGACCGCAGAGTAGTCCCTAAGTCGTCCGTAATTCGGGACGGATTCGGGACTAATTCCATGGTGGTCCGTAAATTGCGGACTGATTCAATGCCAGTCCGCAATTTGCGGACGGCTGAACAGTCCGTCCGCAAATTGCGGACGGTTTGGGGACGATCTAAGTCCGTCCGAAATTTCCGGACCGTCCGCAAATTTCGGATGTATTCGGGACGATTCGTCGGGAAATATTAATCTCAGTCCGCAATCCGTCCAGAATCGGTCTTAAAATTTTCTATTTAATCACTCAACATCTACCCGTTTCTCACTCATAAAACTCATATATTCCTCTTTATATCTTATTATTGTTTGTGATTATAATGGCATCTTTGTCG
>CM071866.1:1550624-1573255 GCA_036759665.1 Gynandropsis gynandra | reverse complement strand
TAATGGCATCGTCGTCGAGATCAAATATTTTCGTTTCGAGACAGTGGATGTATAGAAGAATTGATCCGGAAACTCAAAGTATATCGAAGGAGTTTGTAAAAGGCCTTATACAGTTTATGACGGTGGCGACAAATCAACAAGTTTATAGAGAAAAGGGTAAGTTGGTTCGTCCATGCGTAAAATGCAAAAATGAAAAACCGTTAATGAGAAAACCGTTTGGAATCATCTCTATTTAAGAGGGTTTACTCCAAATTATTTTATTTGGTTATCTCATGGAGAGAATTTTGCACCACGACCCAGTAATGTTGTGGAAAATTTTAGTAGGGGTATCGTAAATCATGAAGTATCTCAGACTTTCAAGATGTAGAAAATCCTTATGTAGAAATGGTGCAAAATGCGTTCGTCGAAAGAAACGAATATGGAAATACTGAAGAAGACCCAAATGAAGAAGCAAATTTTTTTTTTTTGAAATGTTAGAAAGTGCTAGACATCCACTCTATGATGGTTGTAGAAGTGGTCTATCACGGTTGTCTTTATCTGCACGGTTGATGAATTTGAAGACAGAAAATAATCTTTCTCAGAATTGCATGGATTCTATATCGCAATCAGTAAGAGATTATTTGCCCAGAGATAATAATGCAGTCGAGTCATATTATGAAACAAAGAAGATGATGAGATCATTGGGTTTATTACCGTATCAAAAGATTGATGTTTGTCAAGACAAATGTATGATTTTCTGGAAAGAAACTTCGGACTTGATCAATTGTCGATTTTGTGAAAAAGATCGATTTTATTTGACAAGAAATGGAAAATCGGGTTCGTTTCGTCGTATGTGGCATTTACCAATTACAGACAGAATAAAAAGATTGTATCAAACGGAGAAGACCACAAGCGACATGAGATGGCATGCCGAGCATTCAAGTCCTGACGGAGAAATGTGTTATCTTTCAGATGGTGAGGCGCGGAAACACTTTAACAAGGTATATCCTGATTTTGCAGCTAAGAGTCGAAATGTTTATTTAGGCCTTTACACTGATGGTTTTAATCCATTCGGGATGTCTGGGAGAAATTATTCGTTGTGACCAATTATTATGACACCGTATAATTTACTATCAAATATGTGCATCAAGCGTGAGTTTTTGTTCTTAACAATATGGATTCCCGGGCCTAATCATCCGAAAAGAAGTTTGGATATATTTCTTCAACCACTAATTGAAGAATTGAATGAACTATGGAAGGGAGTTCCAGCGTACGACGTTTCGAGACGACAAAATTTTATATTACGAGATGCTCTAATGTGGACAATAAGTGATTTTTCAACTTATGGTATGCTATCTGGGTGGACAACGCATGGTCGATTGGCTTGTCCATATTGCATGGAGGAAACATATGCTTTTCAGTTGAAGTATGGACGAAAGACGAGTTGGTTTGATTGTCATCGCCGGTTTCTTCCTTCTGATGATACATTACGATGCAACAAGAAGAATTTCAGAAGGAATATTGTTATGCGGAAATATCCTCCTCCAATTTTGACCGGCGAAAAGATATTGTATGAACGACTTCTAGCTTTGGGTATTCCTAGGAGTATAGATTGCGGAGGAAACAATCATCCGCATTTGGATGCGGCACAATGACTGAAAAGCATGCGGCACAACGACTGAAATCTTGTATACGACAGGAAAAAGAAGTATGATGAAAAACATATCAAACCCATTTGGATCCCTGATAATGTCTGGAAAGAGGTGCTTGCCTATTGGGAGACTCCTGAATTTGAGGCGAGAAGTGAGCGCGCTAGTCGATCCCGTCGTTCTGATAGAGCGGGATATGAGTTAAGTGCGCATACTGCTGGTTCCCGCTGTTTCGCGGAGGTTTACGAAGATATGATAAGATTTAAATTTTTTTAAAGTTTTATTATGAGTGATATTTGTTTAGTAGGTAAAAATCAAATTTGTTTTAGACGAAAGAGAAAGGATGTGAACCGTCGTACGTGGAATTATTAGAACGTACACACAAGAAAAAATCCGACGGTTCTTGGGTAGATGCCAGGGCAAAACAAATTCACGATGATGTTGTGAACATCGGAACGAGTGTCCCAAATCCCGCCAAGAGAAGATGGGACGCAATCGACTCTTTCTCAAGAAGAATACAACGAGATGTATTTCGAGGTAACTTTAGTATATTTTTACAATAAATTTTTATAAATAATTTAAATTTAAATTAAATGTCAATATTTTTTGTAGCTTGTAACACCGTACAAAGATCGTCTATTTGGTCTTAGAGAAATGTCATCAAAACATGCGAGTTCCTCCAAAGGCAAAGAAAAGGTCGCGAACGAGGAATTACAAAACACAATCTCGGAGATGAAAACACAATTAGAACAACAAAACTCACAGGTCAGCGCTCTACAAAGAGAAATTCAACAATCAAGAAGGGAATGTGTGCAGTGGCTCAGAATGATGAAGGCACACATGTCCACTATCAATTGGGATACGGCCGAAAACAATGACGACGACGACGATGATAATTCACAATTGCCACCTACTAGTTTGTAAATGGATAATGTAATATTTTATGAACTATTTTAGTATTGTATAAATATTATTTATTTAATTTCAATTTTAGTTTTATAAATTTTTGTTTTTATTTTTTTTTTTTAAAAATTCCGGACGAGACTTAGACCGTCCGAAAATTTTAGGAACTAGCCGCGTCCCGTCCCTAATTTTTCCCGACGGGCCCCGGCCGGTTCCGAATTTTTCCCGACGGGCCGCGACCAGTCCCTAAATTTAGGGACCGGCTGCGGCCCGTCCGAAAATTTTATCTAGGTCGTCGGACTTCCCGACGATTTCCGGACTAACTTTACCATTTGTACTTGCGGACGATTTGCGGACTAACTTTACCGTTTGTATTTGCGGCCGGAAATTGGTTTGCGACGTTCGTTTGCAGACGGGGAGCTGCAGTCCCTAATCGGTCCCGAATCTCATTTACGGGCGGATTAAGGTCTGTTTCGTCAGTCCCTAAAGTGTGCATTTCTTGTAGTGTTAACACTATGTCTTCACACTTGGTTAAAGCTAACTTGATTGAATCTTCTGTTGCACAGAAATACAAGTTTAAAGCTAAATGAAAGAAATTGAAAAAGGATAAAATCAGAAGCACTTCAAAGGTAATGATGGTAAGAGTGCGAATGAAAAAGTTCTGCATTGCTATGAATGTGGAAAACCAAGCCATAAATCATATCAATGTGGGAACAAAAAAGATAAAAAAACGTGATAACAAACCTAACGCAAATTCTTCTTCACAGGTTAATGTTACTGAAAAATATGAGATTCATCGTGGCAATGGTGGTTGAGGTGAACTTGTTAAAAAAGTTGACTGGTTGCTAGACACTAGAACAATGAGACACTTCTATTACAATAAGGATATTTTCCAAGAATTCCATGAAGTCGCAGATGGTGAACATATCTTCATTATAATTCTACCACCGCTGGAGTTCTTAGTAAATGAAAAATTTTCCTCAAACTTACATCTGGAAAAACATTAGCCTTGAATGATGTGTTGTATGTTCCGTCGCGGCGTAGGAATCTAATCTCTGGTAATTTGCTGAATAGGGTTTGTTTGAAACTTGTCTTTGAGGGTGGTAAAATGATATTAGCCAAGAATGGGGATTTTGTGGGAAAAAAATTATTTGTCTGATGGGTTGTTCGACATGAACATTGTTTATGTTATTACAAATGAAAGAAACTCTGGTTCTGCTTATGTTGTTTAATTTATTTATATGTGGCATGATAGGCTAGAACATGTGAATTATGATTCCATAAAAGGTTAAAAAATATACATCTCATAAACACATCAAACGAAAATTTATGTTCAAAACGTGGTATTTGTGTTAAAGCAAAATATACCAAGAAACTGTTTAAAAATTTTACTTCGAGAAGCACCGAAATATTTGAATTGATACATTCTGACTTAGTTGATTTTAGAAACACGTTGAGCAAAGGTGGTAAAAAGTATTACATATCATTTATTGATGACTTTTCTAGATATAGGAAAATTTATCTATTAAGGTTTAAAGATGAGGTTGCTCAAATGTTTTTAAAATATAAAACTGAAGTAGAAAAATCAATTAGATAAAAATATTAAAAGACTTACATCTAATAGAGGTGGTGAATATTGCACGAAATTTCTCGAAGAATTTTGTATTGAAAATGGTATCATTCACGAAACTATTGCATCTTATACACCTCAACAAAATGGCACAGTTGAACGAAAAACATAACACTAAAAGAAATGATGAATACTATGTTATTAAGTTCTGGTATGCCTAACAATATATGGGAGTAAGCAACATTGTTCGCATGTTATATTCTTAACAAAGTTCCTCACAAAAAGCTAGATAAAAATCCATACGAAGTAGGAAAATATTTTAAATCGAATATGAATTATTTGAAAGTATAGGGTTGTCTTGTTAAAGTTTTATTTCTTGAATTAAAAAACGAATATGACCTAAGAATTTTGATTGCACATTCATTGGTATGCTCAAAATAGTAATGCATACCAATTCATGCGTTTGAATGATAACTCAATATGTGAATCTAGAAATGCCAATTTTTTTACATATTTTCCTCTTAACAAAGTTGATACGACTACTTCTTTAATTAATGGTTTGGATAAGATATCATCTTTAATTTTGCATGAGAATGAACCTAGAAGGAGTAAAATAAAAAGAATTGAAAATACCTTTAAATCAGATTTTGTCATTGCGTTTCTCATCGATAATTTAGACAAAATTAATGAATAATTTGTATAAACGTTCTTAATTGATGAAGATCTTAAAACCTACGAAGAGGCTCTAAAATCCATATACTCTAGTTTTGGAAAGAAACAATTAATAGTGAGTTAGATTCAATAATAATGAATCACACTTGGGATTTGGTTGATTTGCCTACGAGTAGTAAACTTATTAAGTGTAAATGGATCTTTAAGACGAAAACTAGACAAGATAGGTCAATTTAAAAGTTTATAGCTAGATTGGTGGTGGTAGATACACTCAAAAGAAAAGTATCTCATGTGACTAAAATCTATATCATTAGATATTTGATTGCACTTTTAGCTATTCGAAGACTCAAAATTCATGAGATGGATGTAAAAATGGTATTCCTCAGTGGAGATCTAGAAGAAGAAATTTACATGGAACAACCAGAGAGATTCATCATAACTACAAGAAAACAAAGTGTGTAAGCTCGGAAAATCCCTCTACAATCTCAAACAGATGCCTAGACAATGGTATGAAAAATTTAATCATACTTTAGTAAACCATGGCTATGTAGTGAATGTATCAGATTCATGTGGTTACTCAAAGTTGTTTGGGTCTGATTATGTGATCATATGCCTGTATGTTGGTAATATGATGATTTTTTATTCAAACATAGAAGTAATCATTGATACCAACATGTTTCTATCATCTCATTTTGATATGGACTTAGAATAAGCTGATATCATTCTTGGTGTTAAAATTCATAAAACGAAAAATAATTGTCAATCACATTACGTTGAGAAGATTCTTAAGAAGTTTGATTGCTTTGATGAATTACCTATAAGAACTCCTTATGATCCGAGCATGAATCTTAAATAATGGTGATAGTGTTTCACAAACTAAATATGCTAAGATCATAGGAAATGTTATGTATCTCATAAACTGCACAAGACTAGATATTGTTTATGCTGTAAGTAGACTAAGTAGATACACTCATAATCCTAACAATGAATATTGGAATGTGTTTCTTCGATTATTGAAATACCTTAAGGGGATTATGAATTTGTGCTTACATTTTAACAAGTTTTCCGCAATATTAGAAGGTTATTGTGATGCAAATTGGGTGATAGATAATGATGAAGTGAGTTCTACCAGTAGATATGTGTTTACCTTAGGTGGAAGAGTTATTTCATGGAAATCATCAAAACAAACTTGTATTGCTCGATCTACTATGGAACCAGAGTTTATCGCTCTTGAATTCGTTGGTCAAGAAGTTGAATGATTGAAAAACCTATTAGGAGATATTCCATTATGGGGTATACTATTTCTATCTCATTGCATTGTTACTCGCAAGTTGTCGTTGGAGTTGCAAAGAAATATGTGTATAACAGTAAGAGAAGACACATTCGCATAAGACATGGAGCAGTTAAACATATATTGAAAGATGACATGATCTCCTTAGAGTTTGTGAGATCTGAAAGTAATTTGGCAGATCCTTTAACGAAAGGATTATCAAGAAGAATCACTCAAGAATTTTTTTAAATGAATGTGACTTAACCTCTGGCTTGAATTTAGTTGAGCACATCGGTCCTATTTAGTGTTGTATTTCCATAACTCTAGTTGTTGAGTGATCCTATAAAGGACTTGATGGATGATCGAGATGTAAGTCGGAAAGACTTATTCCATAACTCTAGTTGTTAAGTGGTCTTATAACGGACTTGATCGATGTTTGAGATGTAAGTTGGAAATACTTATACCATAGCTCTAGAAGTTAAATGGTCTTTTAAAAGACTTGATTGATGGTGATATGGAGGTATAACAGACTTAATAACTTCATAAATCTATTGTTGAGTGGTTCGTAATTATGACAGACTTGACGAAGTTGTTGTTGAAATGAGTGTGAAGGTGGATCGACTTCTATGAAAGTAAATTTAGGTATTCTTTCTAGAGCACTCATAGAACCAAGATAAAAATGTATGACCTTTAAAAGCGTGGTAATCGTATCAAGGAATAGTAAATACCAAGGAATTGATACATGTTGTATGAGTCTCAGTTTAAGTCTTTGAAAGTTCAAGAAGTAATTCACTTCTACTGGCTTCAGTTGTTGTCTCACAACACTACGCGTCAATTTAATCGAAAGATATTCGTGTTTAAATAATTCAATTCCTATATTTATTCGTTTACTCGTATTTTAAAAATGTGGTAGTCATTTGTGGGGTATTGTTGAAAATGACTCATAATTTTTAGATTTTTTTATCCTTTTCTGGAAGCTCAGAAGTCTCACATTGCTTGGGAGAAACTTTTGATTGCTATCAAAAGGAGCAAGTGGAAGGGATTTTGATAATGTGGATGGTTTTACAAAATTTACCACACATGCGCTACGACGACGACGCCTACGCCGTCCGGACCGGGTTGAGCCATATTTTACAAATGAGTATATATATATTTTTTTGTTGATTTTTTAAACCCATGCAGAGTCTTTTTCAATTATAAATTATTCAACCTTTGTAAAAAACGTGGCTACTTTCAGAGATGGTTCTCAGAACTGATTGCCTATTAAACTGACATTAAAACTTTGCGAAAACTATCGAGAATTGATTGCAAAATCTATCCTCCTCTACCCCGTTTCGTATGACTACCAAATGAAATCTTTTTGGATATTCCATCATTCTCTTCACGGATGCACGTGTTTAAAGATGTTGCTGTGTGAATATTGAGAAACGTTCGGTCGTTGGTTTACACCACAATCGTGTTGAAATACGTTTTTAGGACGGTGGTTCTCCACGATACAACTTTGATTTCGTATACATATTATAAAACATATTAATCTATATTCCTTAAAAGGGAATGAATGATGTAAAAAAATGGTAATGTGATTGGTCCGTGGAGAATAAATCACACAAGGTAAAAGCATAAACTCTCATTACACAATTAAATAAAAAATGTTGACCACAAAAATGTTGACCAAAGAGGTTTTGGCTGTTCAATAAATTCTATCATTCAATCTGTTGTGTGAAAATCGACGCGCCATGGCATCTTAACAACAAAAAAACTTTTTTGTATATTTATTTATTTATTTTTAATAGTTCTCTCTCCAAAGCACTCCCCTCCCGCGATTGAAGGTCCTTGTCCTTCATCGTTCTTTTCATCTTCTCTTCGATCTCAGATCGAATTTCTGCCATTTTTCTCCCGTTGATACGGTCTCGAATTCTAGGTTTTGGCTACATCTTCTCCTCTCGATTCGTCGGTTCTCGATTTTCCAGTTTTGTTCCTTGTTCCTGTTAGGGTTTTCAGAGATCCGAATCCTTGGAAGGGTGGCAATTCCGTGCATTTGAGCTCGTGTCAAGATGTTCTGGCGAATGGCGGGGTTGTCCACGGCGTCTCCTGTGAGTTATCTCGTCTCCGACTCTTTTTACGATCTTCTTACGTGTGTTGTAGATGTCTGTGAGAGAGGGCACTCCTCGGAGATGTATTTTCTTTGTTTCTTTCAATCTTGCGCAGGTTTCTTGTTAGATTTTTTATTTCGAGCATTTCCGGATTTGTTGTGTTGTTTTCAGATTTCGGGGTTTTTCTCATTTTCCATATGTTTCTTGGACGAATTTGAAAGGGTTGAAATGATTATGGTTTTTGGAGTCTGCAGTTTTGTTTACAGATAAGAGTAAGCTCAAACTTTTTTTACTTTCATAAGTGATGCAGTATTTGCGTCTACGATATTCGTTGATGATATCTGAGCTTTGGCTCTCTTCAGAGATTAATAATCTGTGGTAGAACCATTACGTAGTCGTTGAGATGTTGAGTGATCAGGACGCTTTTTGATGCAAAGTGAGCTGATATTAATTATGATAGATCTTCCCCAATATCAACATTGCATTGTCTAATGAAATTTGGCAACTTAATTATGATAGATCTTAATTATGTGTGTTCGCTGAAGCATCAGCTATGTCGTTTCCATACGTTCAGAAGTTTTGATGCTTTTTGTTTTGCAGGTGGAGACAATTTTGGATAAAGAAGGTTTCACACTGGATGAACTTCTCGACGAGGATGAAATAATCCAAGAGTGCAAAGCCTTAAATGGACGCCTCCTAAATTTGTATGCTTCTGTCACCATTTTTTTTCTGTTATTTCTCTGTTATTGGAAGAGGAGAAGGAATATGATTATTCTTGTAGGAAGCTTGGAGGCAACAAGGCGAATGCCTTTGGGTATATAATGTGTTGCATGTAGATTATGCTCTCACTCTTTGGGATAGTTACCTAAATTTTATGCCGTACAGCTGTAGATTCTCCTCTCTCCTTCTCTTGGGTAACTATTTATAAAATTTGTGTTGTAACCTGGAATACATTTCTAGTCCCTCACATGTATAATAGACATGCTGTAAAACAGGAAAAAAAGAAAAGAAGGGAAGGCATTCAAATTTTTGTTTTCACTTAACATGCTTTTTTTTTGTCGTGAGAAAACTGATGCCATCTTTTGCATGTACAATCGATGGGTTTTATGTTCGATTTCTAGATGATATTACCTTTGACTGGAGAATCTGCCTCACTGGACCATTATTGCAGCTTGCGAGAAAGGACGCAGGTGGAACAGCTAATTAGATACATAATAGAGGAGCCTCCTGAGGATGCTGAGAAAAAAAGAACGTTCAAGTAGGGTTTCAAATAAATTTTGTTGCTTTGCTGTTGGTGATCTTTGGATGAACTTATAATTGATATCTTCTAACTCTGCTGTAGGTTTCCTTTCATTGCCTGTGAAATCTTCACTTGTGAGATTGAAATGATACTCAAAACACTAGTGGAGGATGAAGAGGTACATTGACACAACTAATTTGTCACGTGTTTCTACTTGTCTGATGTTGAAAAGAGTCGGTACTAACTTTCTCTTATTTCAATTGTGTTGCAGTTGATGAAATTGCTGTTTTCCTTTTTGGAACCTAAACAAGCACATAACACATTGCTTGCTGGCTACTTTAGCAAGGTATCAAGTATTTGGCGTACCTTTGGGTATCAAATCACTTATTGATGACTATCTCACGTTTTCTTGAGATCTGCAGAGTTTTCCTCAACGCATTCAATTTTTTTTTTTATCTTCTGCTGCTAGGTTGTCATTTGTTTGCTGGTCCGGAAGACTGTTCCATTCATGCAATTTGTTAAAGTAAGTTTTTTTTTTCCTGAATTCAGTTGGCAATCTTATGAAAATAAGAACTTCACTTGAGTTCTGGCTAGTATTGTTTTCTTTACTTTTGTTTTGAGAATATAGATTCTGATTAGGGTCATCCAAGCACTCTGATTATCAGAATTGAACTATTAGCTAACGGCATTCTTTTGAAATTGGGGATGTTTTCTGGGCATTTAATTCAAGGATTTGGGAGTTACGGTCTTGTCATATTTTTTAATCTTGTTTTTACCTTTTGCTACCAGGAGCATCAAGAAATACTTAAGCAGCTTGTCGATCTTATTGGTATTACATCGATAATGGAGGTTGGTTTACATTTTTTAAAGGTTACACTAGTCTTAAAAGTCTACATTCACCAGTACCTCCTTCAAACTTGTTCCCTCCTGCTCCACTATTGTTCTCATCTAAAATGCTTGTAACTGTTAACTATATAACAATAACAATAATAGTCAAAGTAGTCATAATAACGTTGTCATCATCATCGTCATTAATATTAGGTGATGATGTTATTATGGATAGGTATTCCATAAAGTGATTTTCATCTATGTTAACGTATTTCTTATTCTTCAGGTTTTAAAACGCCTGATCGGAACGGATGAACACTTGTTTACAAGCTACACAAATGCAATGCAGTGGGTAGAAGATACAGATGTTTTAGAAATGATTGTGGACAAGTTTGGCTCCTCAGTGAGTTTTGTTCAGTGGCATATTTTACTTCAACTTTAATAGGCTAGTCTTATGAAATTTCTCACGTGATTTGGTATTTGCCCTGTTACTTCATGCATTTAATAAATAACTAGGAACTATTTCTTTATGTGTATAGGAGTCGCCTGAGGTACATGCCAATGCAGCTGAAATCCTATGTACAGTAACACGGTTTGCGCCCCCTGGCCTTGGTGCAAAAATTTTGACCCCAAGGTATCCGATTTTTTGGTTTCAGGATACTATTTTTCTAACAGACATTATTTGTGAAGTTTTCTTATGTTTCTTTTGTCTTGTTAATTTGTGGCTCATTTGTTGCAGCTTCATTGGAAGGTTGTTTCAACATGCCTTAGAAGTTACACGACCTAAATCTGTTCTGGTCAATTCATTGTCTGTATGCATATCATTGCTAGATCCTAAGCGGTTTACATTGGGAGCGTATCATATGTATGGTCATCAACTAACCCAAGGAACCATGGTCACCAATCCTGAGACTGTGGATGGAATGTTAGGGAGCTTAGGTGAGCAAACTCTTTGGTTTAAGTAAATACCAAGAATTGCTGAACTCCTATGCGAGCCTTGTGTTGATGCATCCGGCTATTATCTTTTTTTCTTTGTTCAATTGAGCCTGGTACAATGATCAATTTTCTTATGAACATCTGCTTCTCAATGCTATTGCAATTAGGAAGAAATTTATTTACTCCTGTGAACGAGTCTGCAGGCCTTTCCTTTGAGTTGCAAACTTATCTTTGTTTTTTAATCTATATAGTAAAATCTAGTTATGACATATTGCTGAAGTAACTTTGGTTTAGTCTTGTGCCTTATGATATGTTTTATTAATTGCAATCAGTTTTCTCTTGGCTGCTTAAAAATGATGTAAAATGGTTACTTATATGCAGGTGATTTGCTTAAGCTTTTGAATGTTTCGTCTGACGAGGGCATTTTGTTAACTACGTATGGAAAGTTGCAACCGCCTCTTGGAATACACCGACTAAAGGTGCGTTCTCTGTACTTGATGTCTCTCCCTATTGTTGTGTTGTTGTTTTCATGTCCCTGGTTACATGCATTTTTTTATTATTAAAGAAAGCTGGAATTTTTTATTCGTTTTCTTTTCCCAGATTGTAGAGTTCATCTCAGTCTTACTCTCAGTCAGTAGTGAATCAGCAGAAAAAGAATTGATTCGACTTGGGGCTGTGAAGAGAATCCTGGACTTATTCTTTGAGTAAGTTGGGAAGATATTCCATGCAGGAGTTATTTTGCATTACTCATACTTATTGCTTCATATGACTATGTTTCAGGTACCCCTACAATAATTTTTTGCATCACCATGTCGAGAATGTAATTCTATCATGTTTGGAGAGCAAGAATACCGAACTTCTAGATCATCTCCTTCGCGAATGTGATCTTGTTGGAAAAATACTAGGAGCAGAAAAGGATTCCACATTGGCTTTTGATTCGGAAAAGGTTCCAACTAACATATTTACTTGCTATTGTCTACATTATGCATTTACTTGGTTCTCTGTATTATGGAATCCCCTAGTCAGTAATATATGTTTGCCTGTTGCATTTTCACTTCAGCCGACAGTCCCTGCCGATGGTAGAAAGTCACCCAGGATAGGAAGCATTGGTCATTTGACTCGTATCTCCAACAAACTCTCTCAGCTGGCGAATAACAACACCAAAATCCAGTCACACTTGCAGGTTCTTCTCCAGATCATGGTTATCTTTGTTTGACCTAATTGTTTTAGTGTATGCTATATGTGTTCACACATGCATGTCGCAAACGTACGTGTTTTCTCTGTGGAATGGAAAGCTGAGTTGCATGAGTTATGTAAGAAGAATGGTCTAATGAACGTTACCACTTTTGGGTGAGACAGTACGTATTCGGTTTATTGTCTGATTATCTTTTCATTAGATCAAATTATCACATATTATGCTAGTTTTCCCCAGGGCATTACCCCCATTTATGGATTTTATTTTACCTGTAAAATGTTTGATCCTGAACTTTATTGTTTTTATTTTCTATGTAGCATGCTTGTTTATGAACTGTATAACCTTGGTATGACACCACTCATGTATAACCATCTCATAACATCCAGTTTATGACTCTTTTTATTTAATTGATTTGTGCTATTCTTTCTACCAGGAAAATAGTGAATGGACGGACTGGCAGACGGATGTCCTGTCAAAGCGTAACACCTTGGAAAATGTGTATTCGTGGGCCTGTGGGTATGTGTTTTTCTTTACTTTCTCTTGGTTTAACGATTGTCTTCATGTTAAATATCACCTTTTTGCAACTGACTAAAAGCAATGATTTTGAATACTAGAAAATCTGTGTTCAATTATTTACCTTCTTTGCAGGAGGCCGACCTCACTGCATGATCGTACTAGAGATAGCGATGATGATGATTACCACGATAGAGACTATGACGTGGCAGCCCTAGCAAATAACCTGAGCCAGGCCTTTCGATATGGAATTTATAACAATGATGACATGGATGAGGTGCATTCTTTTGTTTGCTATTAGAAGTGATTGGTTCTCGCCAAAGATTTGAGCAACATCTGTTTGATAGTTAAGCAGTGCCTCAGTGTGCTTTTATAGAGACAAATGAAGAAATAAAAAAATTGAATTTTGTTTGGGCATTGATAGTTTTTGTGCTGATTTATAATTTTGACCTTACTTCAACTCGCTTAAAATTTATTCATTGTAGGCCCAAGGCTCTGTGGAACGCGATGACGAGGTATTACTCGCTTTCCTTATCTTGTATTTATTGGAATTTGGACCTGACCTTATAGTAGCTTTCCTATGCAAATCGTGGGATATCCTTATCGTTTAATTGTGGAAGTACAGGAACAGATCACAATTGTCAGACCTTTTTTAATGCTCTCGGAGAAATTCTTGCATCGTAGTGTGTTTTTAAAATTCGGAAATTTGATGTTTATCTGTTTGCGCTATTTGTACTATGCGATCCTTGTATTATGTTTCCATTGTCAGCTCTGCTTTACGTTTTGATTTTAAAGAAAAAATGGAAAATGCCACAGAGCTTGTGGTCGGAAATAATTTCTAAAAACGGGAAGACTTCATTCGAGAGAGAGCTTCAATGTATCTTCCCTTCTTGAAGTTAGCATTGTAGCATCATGTTAAAGCCAGTCTTTTTCTAACTAACTGTTCATGTTCATGTTCATGTTCTTTCAAGCTTCATAACTTTAGTGCTTTTAGTAGATACTGGAGAGTCTCTTACGGAGTTTATGTGGCAGGATGTCTACTTTGATGATGAATCTGCTGAAGTTGTCATATCGTCTTTACGCCTTGGAGATGACGAGGAGAGGTAAGTGTCCTTTTTTGGCATTCAACTTAAGATTTTGCATTTCCTCTATTAGGTCTTTTAACCATTGCGGCATGGTGTTTGTAGCGGATCTCTGTTCTCGAACTCAAACTGGTTTGCTTTTGAGGATGAGAGAGAGGCTAATGAGCGGTCGATGAGCTCGCTTGCATCTCCTTCTCCCAATGCTGAATGGTCCACTGAAGCTGGTAAAGATGGTGATGATGATTATGATGATGATGTGGTTATAGGTGAAGCCGATGACTTGGATGACACCGCAACATCCTCCCCATCAGTTGACACAAAGCTAGAAGATGCAGCGGCAACCAAATCATCCGAGAACTCTGGTGAATCAGAAGCTGACAAATCACCGGCTTGGGTTGAATGGAGAGAAACCTCAGATTGCGTTGAACCGTCCAAATCTTTGCCGAATGGTGAGGCTCAGATGGTAATAGAGTCCGAGGACTCGACAGAAGCAAGTGGCGGAGATTCTTGTCCTGATACCTCAAAACCAGAAGCGAAATTAAACGAGGATGTTCTCGTTTCCGACCCTGCAGGCCTCGAAAAGGAAGAGTACCACCAAGCATCAAAGGCTATGGCAGAACCTTTCTGCAACAGAAACCAACCAAACTAAGAAGGATTCAGAGAGGTAGCTAGTGCAAGTAAGTTCTTTGGGAGCATCAATCGGTTATTCAATCGGTTTTCTAACTAGTAAATCCTCCCCGACGACGATCTTTAGCTTCGCTTATGGGCCTCAGCTCTTTCGGGTATGATTAATCAATTCTTTTCTCTGTACCGTTCGAGTTCGAATTTCAGTATCAGTCCTCTCCTGAAACAAAGAAAAACATGCAATAGGTCTTTTTTTCTTCATCTTTTAACATTTGTTATTGTCTACCAAATTGGCTTTAGCTTTTTGTGTTTACGAGTCTCTTTCCTTCTCATGATTCATCAAAATCGGTATTTGTAAAGTTTGGTGCTATTAAGCCACACATTATACGCTATACGATTCTGACCTCTTACGATTATTGTCTTACATTCTCTCAAATCCTGCTTTGTAATGTTTGTTCCATTCACCGTTTTAAATAAGATTAAAAATGAATTGTTTTCATTCAATTTGCCGTTAGTTTGTAAAAATATGAGTTGGCTCAGCACATCACGTTTTTAAACGAGTTAAAAATTTCAATTCAACTCGTATTTAGTTTCTTAGAAAATGAATTAGTTTATAATGCTAATTATTTAATTTAAAAAAAATTATAATACGATTACTCATAATATAAAATATTTAAAATATAAATATTTTAAAGTTAAAAGCGCTCGCTACTCCGTTAAACATTCTTTCCATTTCATTGTTAGCAATGTTTCAGAAATCTATATAACAAAAGAAATATAAATATATTAATAAAATAACAATATATAATTTTTTTCTACACGTTATTTTAATCTCGAGTTCGTGACCTAGTTCATCAAAACTCTAACTCGTTTTTTGTTCAACTCACTAACTCATTTTTTAAACAAGTTGAAAACATGCAGTTCATCTCTCTAAGAAACGATTTAACTTACAATTGGCTCGCGAGTTATCTCCCTTTACATCCCTAGTTTTAAACAATCATATTTTCATCAATGCATGAACACCACAAAAACAAGACGATTTTCAAAGGACATATCCGTTGGAAATCGCCATATTTCCGTTGCAAAGGACGATTCCCAACGGATTGCAACAGATGCAAAGCCGTTGGGAATCGCTTGTTCCAAATCAAGATCCGTTGCGATTTGTAATAGGTTTACAATGGATACCATCCATTGAAATTTCGCAACCGCCTGGAAACGGATAAATCCATTGGACAGTTACAACGGATGTCCGTTACAAAGTCTGCAACGAGTCCCCGTTACAAAGCGTGCAACAGATGCTCGTTATAAAAAATACAACGGATGCCCGTTACAAAAAGTGCAATGGATGTCTGTTACATAGAATGCAACGGATGCCCATTACATGGAATGCAATGGGTGTTTGTTGAAGCATTGTAACGGATATTCGTTGCCCGTCCGTTGACATGTAAAATGGCGGGAATACGGTTGCAATGAATACCCGTTACCCGTATGGCGGGAACTGGCAACGGATTTCCGTTGCAAAAGGGCGAGAATTTGGTTCAATGGATACACGTTACAATTATTAAAAACCGTCAACAGGCATCCATTGACAAAAAAAATTAAAAATTAATTAATAAAAAAGTTTTTACAAAATTAAAAACATAATGTATATTATATATCATCTAAATTTGTAGGGTCGTCTTCATCCCCGTGATCGCCAACACCTCGTGAAAGTGTTGCATCAAAGTCGATTACTGGGTCTTGTTGTTGCGGTGTTGTTTCCCCCGTCGGTTGTGGCGGTTGATATGCTCGACCCGTTAGCAATTCGATGATGTTCTCCATGTGACACATTATTGCTCGAGTTTCTCGAAGTGTGGTTTCGAGATGCTCGATACACCGTTCTTGTCTATAACTCTCTTGAACCACGGTGTACCGTCGTGGCGTCATCGATGATATCTTTTTGAAATGAACCGAGACCATATAGACGCCCCTTATACGGTCTATCTGATTACAAAATAAAAAACGTTAAAGTTAGAATCGTTAGAAAATATTTTATTTAAGAAATGAATTACAAAGAATAATTTTATTATTTAACTCCAAATAAATTTTGTCACTTTGTAAAGGAGTGGGATCGTTGGGAGTTGAACGACAGATTTGTGATTACTGTGTGATCTTATTCGTCACAGCTTTCATGGTCCGTACCATCCGAAGGTCGACGAGTTCAGATTCGTCTATCTCTTCTCGATGACAGATTTCTTCTTGGCGTGAGTTTCTACAACCAGCTCAAGAAGAATCGGTTTTCTTCCTATTATTTGCATCTATTATATAACATAATATAATTACATAAAATTTGTAGAAAACAAAAAAATTAAATAAATAAATAAAAGAAATTTACCATTTTTTTCTTTTTTTTGAATGATTTTGATCCCGACGTATGACGATGCGGACCATCTTTAGAAATCTTCTCGTCGTACCGACATTTATTGACCTTCTCACTCTAGGTCTTGAAGTCCTAAAATGCTCAATGTTGGACGATAAATTTATTTCCATTTAATATTTTGATATTCAATTTTGTATTTAAATTTAGAAAAAATAGCCTATTCCCCCTTGAAAATCATGCTTTAGTCCTATTCCCCCCTCGATTTTGACCCTCATCCTATTCCCCCTCGATTTTCAGTTTTCATCTTATTCCCCCTTAAAAATCATGTTTTAGTCCTATTCCCCCTCGATTTTGACTTCATCCTATTCCCCCCTCAATTATCAAAAATCTGCCTAAAACCCCCTCCGATTTTGACCCAATTTTGATTTTAATTTTGACCCAATGTTGCCTCAATTTTGATTTTAATTTTGATCCAAATATGACTCAGTTTTGACTTGATTTAATCATAATTTGTACTTAATTTTGACCAAAACTTTTACTTAATTTTAACTCGAATTTTAACAATAAATCAAGTTAATTATTCAATTTAATCGACTTACTTAATTTGATTTCGAATAAAATTATGTACGGTTTTTTACTTTAATCTAATTTTAACCCAAAATCGAACCCAATTTTGACTCAATTTTAACCCAAAATCGATCTAATTTTGATCCAACTTAAGATATCAATTTTGACTCGATTTAATCCCATTTTTTATTTAATTTTGACCCGATAAAATTAAGTACGATTTTTACTTAATCCGTAATTTTAACCCAAAATCGACCCCAATTTTGACTCAATTTTACTTAATTTTAACCCAAATTATGATCTCAATTTTGACTCTATTTTTACTTGACACCAATTTTAACCCAAAATCAATTCGGATTAAATCGAGTCAAAATTGAGATCATAGTTTGGTTTAAAATTGGATCGGTGTTTGGTTAAAATTGAGTCAAAATTGGGGTCGATTTTGGGTTAAAATTAAGTACAAATTGGATTAAAATTAAGTAAAATTGAGTCAAAATTGTGGTCGATTTTGGGTTAAAATTACGGATTAAGTAAAAACCGTACTTAATTCTATCGGGTCAAAATTAAGTAAAAATTCGGATTAAATCGAGTCAAAATTGATATCATAATTTGAGTCAAAATTGGATCGTTTTTGGTTAAAATTGAGTCAAAATTGGGTTCGATTTTGGGTTAAAATTGGTTTCAAGTAAAAAACTGTACTTAATTTTATTCAAAATCAAATCAAGTAAGTCGATTAAATTGAATAATTAACTTGATTTATTGTTAAAATTCGAGTTAAAATTAAGTAAAAATTTTGGTCAAAATTAAGTACAAATTAGGATTAAATCGAGTCAAAATTAAGCCAAAATTGAGTCATATTTGGATCAACATTGGGTCAAAATTGAGTCAAAATTGGATCAAAATTAAAATCAAAATTGGGTCAAAATTGGGTCAAAATCAAAATTAAAATCAAAATTAACATTAAAATCAAAATTAAAATTGTGTCAAATTTGGGTCAAAATTAAAATCAAATTTGAAAAAAATTGGAACAAAATCGGAGGGGTTTTAGGTAAATTTTTTATAATTAAGGGGAGAATAGGATGTGGTCAAAATCGAGGGAGGAATACGACTAAAACATGATTTTTAATGAGAAAATAAGATGAAAACTGAAAATCGAGAGAGAAATAGAATGAGATTCAAAATCAAGAAAGGAAGAGAACTAAAACATGATACGTTACAATAGACTATTTTACCTTAAATTTATATATTTTTTATTTTAATTATTTTTTGTTTGATAATAATTAAAATATGATATGTTACAATATGACAATCTTTTAGATCTAGCTATAAACAAACTCAATTTTTTACTAACTAAACACAAACTGAACTGAAATTTTTCAATTCGTTCTTTAATGAACTAATAACAAATTAAATCGAACCAACTTATTTTACACTTCTAATATAACCTAATATTTAAAAGATAAAATATAATATATATTTTTAAAGAAGTCTACTTTTCTCCAAACCTAAAATCCAACCAATTTCTTCTTCTATTCCCAACAACTATCTCGTTACATATGATACTACCGGAGAACAAAGTCATACAAGAATAATAAAAAGTCCCAAAATACTCCTACCCCTTTTAGAGCTTTATATAACTTGGTTACTAGTTCTCCCATGTATCTATCAGTACACAAAAAGAAATCCTACCCGTCACGCTCACCCTCTAAATCTTTCAAAAAACCCATCAACAAAAGAAATCCAAAAAGGTAGAACCCACCGGAAGAGGGTTGTCCTCCGCCGCCTCCACCTCCTCCTCCTCCACCGTCATCACGAGGTGGAAACCCGTTCCCACCATCATCAAGTCTCGGGGATTTTTCTTTTCCTGATGTTACAAGGCATGGCAATCGTTAGAGTAACCATTGTTTTCTGTTTGAGAACAAAGACAAAATCTTGTTCAGTTCTAAAAATGATTCGGAGGCCCCGCTTCAACACCAGTCATCCGTTTGATTCATAACTAAATCAGATTCGGCACGACTTTTAGTCTTTGAGTTAACATTAACATGCATTAATGTATGCTAACAGAAAGATTTGACCAAGACAGATTACCATGGATAGGAGCTTGGGTAATAGTCGGTGCTTTACGCGTAACAGTCTGCGTCTGGCTTTGGCTGCATATTGCATTCTGCGGGAAAAGAAATCGGGATATTATGGCTTACCAAGGAGAAGATAGATATGGACAGAGCAAAAGTTCCTGACGAACACTAACGAGATGAGGAAAATATCATGTTTGATGACAAGCAGATCCACAAATGATCATTGTTAGCAAAGCAGTCTCATGTGCAGAGGCATCGAAACGAATATCAACGTGTAGTTCATTAGAGATCTTTAAACTTACCAAAGCAGCATTGCACGAATTGACTGATTTTCTGCTCTTACAACCAAGGGTGATACTTTTCCTTCCAACAGGCTGCGGAAAACTTGCTCCTAAAGCCCGCAAAGTACATAACTTGCCAAATTGTTGAAAGTGCATGGAAACTCTTGGGTGATCGAAATCGCGAGAGTTTCCTGTTACATACATGTAAAACTTGCATTAGAGTGATCGCAGTCGCGAGAATTTTCTGTCACAAATGCACATGAAACTTGCATTAGAAAGGAGACTTCTCTCAGCATCCCGGAATTTGTTCTTCAACAGATTAATAGTTGGATTGTATCCAGCGGGTCTGCGGCCACTAAGAGACCAATCCAAGCACTATATCTTAAAAGATTAATCAAATTTGGAGAAAGAGATGACAAATCCAATTCTCAACCTCAAATCTCATTACACAGCCATCAAACCCTAACTGAGCTAAAGATGTGTATCATAACCAAACTAATCTCAAAATCCTCCACTATTTCTAAACACCATCAATATAAACTGATGCAATCCAAAGATCAATCACAGAAAATTCACCAAGAAGTCAACAAAATCTTAGCAGAATAAACCACTTTGTACTAAATTTACAGAGTAAGAACAAAAATACGCATACCAGCTCTCAGAACTTGGTTCGGGCGAGGAGGGAGGCACACCATCGCCGGTGGTGCACCGACACATGACGGGCTCGCCACCGGCATATCTACGGAGAATACAACAAACAAGCAGACATCAAAATTTGGTCACGAGAACCCGAAAGAGAATGAGGATTGAACAAGTTACACAAATATCTGAGTATATGAAATCAGATTCCGTCAGTTCGACAAATCCATCGAGTTTACCCGATTAATCTACCGAGCAAAGAAAAAGCCAGAAGAATTACACCAAAATCGACGGATTTCTTTCCAGAGTACTCCAAAACGAAGGAAATTTTATTATTGAAAAAGGTGCTAAAACAAGTGGGAAATTTCTTGGCAAAGAAATTGTACGAAGTTTCTCGACCCTGACGGAAGAAAAGGGATTGTTAGGATCGGATCTCACCTCAAATAACTGACCGGCGGAGGAGAAATTGAAGTTCACTAGGGTTAGGGTTTATGTTCTAAGTCCGCCGAGGAAAATCTAAGGGGAGTCGTTGCTTCCTGTGCACGGAAATATTAAGGAGAAAATGAGAATCGGAACGCTCTTGTGTTTTATTCTAAACATTTGGTTGGTAGGTCGGTTTTGTTTTTTTTTTCATTTTTCGGCAATTTGGCAGGTAATAATATCTGAGCTAAGTAATAATATCTAAAGAAAAAAAAACTCCAGAACTTATTTACTGTTAATTCTTTTTTTTACATTTTTTGTTATTATCTGAAAAAATAAAGTTATAACTTTAATTTGTTTAAAATCTTTGTAAATTTTTTCCCAAAACTCAAGATATCATATTTGATAACATGTAATTCGTCATAATATTTTCATGATTCTTAGGTTTAGTTTTGATTAAATTTCTTGGACTTTACCGACTTATTGAGTTTATTCGAGGATTTCATCTACGATTTCGTGTTTTGTATAGAAAACGAGGACATGAAGCAAAACACGAGTGATTACGGTAAATCCACCCCGAAAACGTGATAAAGTGACAAGATACAATATGCGTACTGTAACACCCCTAATAATAAGGAGGTTGGTAACCGACTTTCACATGTATATGTATATATATATTATATTAATGATAATTAGGGTTTCAAAAAAATTAAAGATAAGAGAGAGTAGCCGTGCAAATTTTAAGAGAGAGAGGAGCCGCCGAGGGAGAGATAAAAAAAAGGAAAAAGAAAAGAAGGATCTTCAATTTTCACTGCGTTCTTCGTGGGTGGATTCTAATCGCGATTGTGATTATTCACTTAATTCGAATATTTATATCATGAAAATTTATGAAATTGAATGGATCTATAATAGGAAAAAATTGGTCGGTGTTGTTGCTAGAAATATTAGCCAGAATCGTCAAATCGTCAGGAAGCTAAGGTGATGATTTTCTCCACCCTAATTTCGGATTGGTGATCGATTTATGGAATAGATTATATTTTTAAAACGAGGCATGATCACGATAGAATTTATAGGATCATAATGGGAAAAATGAGACGTTACAAGTGGAATTGGAAGAAAACCCTAAATTTTTCTTATGAGAATTGATGATAATTATATGAGTTGTATAAGTGAATAGAGATGGTCTAGAGAACTGACGTGCGACCAAGTGTTGGGATCGGAGAACGTCGATATTTGGGTTCGGTGTTTAAACCGAGTGAATATCTTGTTAGTGTGCTCGATCGGGTGATTTCACACTCGACCCTTCGGAAGAAGACGTGTGCGAGCGCGTTGGTGAGAGTTGTCACGTGAAGAGTATCGGGTCGATGATGTTAGTATTGCGACACTTGGATATGGGCCGGCGTCGTACCTTGTTGGGGTTGTGGTAACCTTTCGAGCGATGGACCGTTGTATCGTACTGATAGTTGGGGTACATTGTGACCTTGCGAGATTTTCAATGTGTATTGATAGCTAGGGTACGTTGTGACCTTGCAAGATTTTCAGTGTGTATTGATAGCTGGGGTACGTTGTGACCTTGCGAGATTTTCAGTGTAGTGTTCTGATAGCTGGGGTACGTTGTGACCTTGCGAGATTTTCAGTGTGTTGGGGTCCTTTGGACTTTGCGAGCGTATGGTCGAGCTAGAGTCATGTGGACTCTTTGTGTTATGATCCAGTGTGGTACTAGTTTTAGATTTTGG
>CM071866.1:1497146-1550502 GCA_036759665.1 Gynandropsis gynandra | reverse complement strand
CGTATTGATCTCACTGAGTGCGTATTTCGTACTCACCCAATTTTTGGAATGTCGTGGATGGACAGGATATGGCGAGGAAAAAAAGCAATGAGGTTGAGCAGCAATATGAAGGCTCACAGCGGACTGATGGGAGAGGTGTGTACGAGGTCTCGATGAGTTTTATTTTGCATTTTATTTTTATTTTATTTATCGTGACTATGATATTTACATATTTGTTTTGCTATTTGGTCCGGACCACTCTTATTTCGGAATAAATTATTTATATTTATTTTATAAATGTGTTTGAGCGATGACACGTGTAGCCACCTCTTGGAGGTGATGGTGGACACTCCTAGTCCTGAGGTTGTTCCGGGATGGGGGTGTTACATGTACGTCCACGGATCCAAATAGAACACCCCAGCATCGAGCGAAAGGAGCGGAAAACAGCAAGTAGACACCACCAGCTCGGGCTTGGAAGAGGACCCACTCAGGCTAAAGTTGCGCAAATTGTCCAGAAAACTTCACACGACCCGTGCATAACTAGAACATGATCGTGTAACCTTGCCCGCTCGGGTTGTATAAGGAGCCCGCTCGGGCTGCGTATAGGACCGCAGGTACCAGAAACAGCAACACGACCCGGGCATGAAGTGCACACGGTCGGGTATCCTTGCCCGCTCGGGCTGGAGTCTCTACACGCTCGGGCTGAAGGATGCACGACCGGGTGAAGGTTGTACCCGCGCGGGCCGCCATTCTCGGAACAACCTAGTTTGAGTGTTTGAATGAGCAATTAAAGAGGATGAAGGACATACCAGAGAAGGGACTCAAAGACACACCAGAAAGAGGAGAGAACATGGTTGAAGACTTTGGTCACCCAAAGGATTCATCCGAAGCTAACGTTCGGGATGATAGGGGAGATGAACACTTACTTCATTTTTGTTTGTTTCCTATGTATTATGAGTAGATGTCATAGGTTAGGGATGTCATTGTAATGGATAGTTTGATTTATTAATGCTTGATTTCGGTTTTGTTCAATTGAGTGGTTCGATAGGTTATAGATATGTGCGTAATGCCTTCATACGTTGTTGATTTCATGCTTGAGTAAGACTAGATCTATTCGACTGAGATTAGGCACGTTTGAGGGAGATTAGAGATTCGTCTAGGCTTGGAAGAGTCAGGCTTGAGTCTCGTGAATCAACCTCCGAATGAATTAGATTAATGAGAATCTGACCGATCGGCTAATCTATTTAGGAACGGTAATAATCGAGGTAGAATTCTCATTGTTCGTCATGCATCTAAGTGTAGATTTACTGCATCGGAAGGTGAGTACGTTTATTTCTTAGATAGAGGATTTAGGCTTGGAAGAGTCATTTTCGTTTATAGATGTTGAGTTCCCATCCGACATTAGAGGTCGAATTCTCCATTGTTCTTAATGCATCTAGACGTTCCGTGCTACATAGGAATATGAGTGACGTTGATTTCCTAGGTAAAAGATTTAGGCTTGGAAGAGTCATTTCTAGCATTAGAGTTAGAATTCTCTATTGTTCTTAATGCATCTAAACGTTCCACGCTACATCGGAAGATGAGTGATGTTGATTTCCTAGATAGAGGATTAGATATTAGTCCCCATTGATTGATACAAACCAATTTCATGATCCATAGAAACATTCATTGCATGTTCCGCTATTCCCGAAACCCATGATGCTCTATCTTCCCGAGTCTAGCTTCGATATCTTTTCTTATTTTTATTTTCTAGTTTATTATTCATCTATTGATCGATTTTCTTCTCGTGACATCTTAGTTCTAACGATGCACTATTCCCCAGAGTTCGATCCTTGTACTTAGGGGTGTAAAAAACAGCCCGAGCCCGCGGGCCCACCCGAAGCCCGCCCGAAATACGCGGGCTCGGGCTGTAAAATTGACAGCCCGAATGAAACCGGGCCTTCGGGCTCGGGCCGACTAAAAAGCCCGTTCGAATAGAGCCCGGCCCGTCGGGCTTCGGGCCGGGCCGGGCGGCCCGTTCGTTTGGGTATTTCCGCCGGTTTATGTCTCTTCCTCTCCCATCTTTCTTTGAAACCGTTTGGGGATTTTCTTTTCGCCCTCCTGCAAACCGCGCCGGAGGTGCTCCATGTTACTAGCGCGGCATACGGCTGCACCAATCGCCGAGTCACCGATCGGCAGCACCAATCGCGGGGTTACCGAGATTCGTCTCCCACGTCTCCAAATCTCCGGAAGAATCTCAGACAGAATCTCTGGCCTCCGCATGCTTCGGAAGCTTAGCCTCCGTTCCAACTCCTTCAATGGTACTATCGTCGTCTCTCTAGCTTACTGCACGCGCCTACTCTCCGTCTTCCTCCAGCACAACTCGCTCTCCGGGAATCTTCCTTCGGGGATGGGTACCCTCACCGCGCTTGATTTCGTCTCTGTTGCAGGATTTCGTCTCCCTCCGTTTGCATCCGTTGAGGGAACCGATTAAGGCAGTGGTACCCGTGCGTTGGTGGCGATGGAGAAGCCCGCAAGTATCAACAGATATTTCAACCCAAATCCGTAAGTTCGGGTTCGGGCCGGGCCGGCCCGTTTGACACCCCTACTTGTACTACACGAACCGTACCGCATGGTCTTAGAAATAATTAAACTCTGATTTTTGTCCATCAATATAGATAAAAAAACACATAAAGTTTATCGTTTAATTTAATTTGTTATCAGAATATTTTAAAGTGAGAATTTTCTATAAAAATCCATATTCAGAACAATACGAATTGCAAAGAGATTTTAGCAATTCAGAATTTTGGACTTTTTTCTAAGAATAAATGAATTTTTTTAAAAGATATAGAATTAAAAAAAGCGCAAAGTACAATCATAGATAATAATTATCAAACAAAACCTACCAATCTTATTTCCCTTTATTATATTTTATAAATAAGGAAAATAAGCCTATTCTCCCTTGATTTTCATGCTTTAGTTCTATTCCCCTCGATTTTGACCCTCGTCCTATTCCCCCTGATTTTCAATTTCAGCCTATTTTCCCCTATCATGTTTTAGTCCTATTCCCCCTCGATTTTGACCTCATCCTATTCCCCCCTCAATTATCAAAAATCTGCCTAAAACCCCCTCTGATTTTGACCCAATTTTGACCAAATTTTGATTTCAATTTTGACCCAAATTTGACCCAATTTTGATTTTAATTTTGACCCAATTTTGATTTTAATTTTGATTTTAATTTTGATTTTGATTTTAATTTTAATTTTGATTTTAATTTTAATTTTAATTTTAATTTCAATTTTGGTTTTAATTTTGATTTTAATTTTAATTTTAATAAATCAAGTTATTCGTAACATATAAATCCTACCGTTAACCATCAAAGCATAAGTTTTTTATTTAATATTATCCCAAGACATCCTAAAATCGAATCAATAATTATATATTTGAATCAATAATTATAATCGACTAATTATTTAATTTTCAATTATATCATTTATTTTGATCTATCAGTAAATAATATTAATAAATATTTTTACACATATATTTTTTATATTGATTTTAATATCGAAATTTGATTAATTAAATTGGAATTCGACCATTTAAATTATGATAAACGGTATAACAACGGTAAGTCTATAATTATTTTATTATTATAAATTAAGTAAAAATATCCAATAAAATCTTATACAACACTCCGAGATGATGAAACCAATATTTAAGATGCCAACATGTGGCATGAAATTAATATCTCATGACTAATAACTAATTGGCAAAATCCTAAACCCTAAACCCAAAATCGAATCTAATTTTGTCAAAATTATGATTAAATTGGGATTAAATCGAGTTAAAATTGAGTCAAAACTAGGTCAAAATTGAGTTATATTTGAATCAAAACTAAAATTAAAATTTGGTCAAAATTAAAATCAATTTTGACATAGTTTTGACTCAATTTTGGACTCAATTTAACTTAATTCGGATTAAATCAGATTTTCAATTTATACTTAATTCGAATTAATTAGAATTAAATCAAGTCAAAATTGAGTTATATTTGAATCAAAACTAAAATTAAAATTTGGTCAAAATTAAAATCAATCTTGACATAGTTTTGACTCAATTTTGGACTCAATTTAACTTAATTCGGATGAAATCGGATTTTCAATTTGTACTTAATTTGGATTAATTAGGATTAAATCAAGTCAAAATTGAGATAATAATTTATTATTATTAAAATTAAAATGAAAATCAAAATTAAAACCAAAATTAAAATTAAAATCAAAATTAAAATCAAAATTAAAATCAAAATTGGATCAAAATTAAAATCAAAATTGGGTCAAAATTGGGTCAAAATTGAAATAAAAATGTGGTCAAAATTGGGTCAAAATCGGAGGGGGTTTTAGACAGATTTGTGATAATTATGGGGGGAATAGGATGAGATCAAAATCGAGGGGAATAGAACTAAACATGATAATGGGGGAAATAGGCTGAAAGTGAAAATCGAAGGGAAAATAGGACGATGATCAAAATCGAGGGGAATAGAACTAAAGCATGAAAATCAAAAAGGGAATAGACTGTTTTCTTAATAATAAGGTAATATAAATAAATGTATTATAAATCATATAATTTTGATAAAATTGGTATGTTTTTTAAAACATGAAATAAGGGAAAAAAATAATTGAAAAAACACAACTACGCAATGCTATTCGGGAGAAAAAAAAATACAACTCTTCTTCTCCATCTTCTAGAAGACCCGAAAAACCCTAATTTCTGCAATTCGTCGTGCATTTCTCGTGAAGAATCCGAAATTCCTTGATTTCCAATCCATAATCTGCCTCTGAGATTCTGTACTTTCCGAGAATCGCGGTTCATCAGAAGGCTTGCGTGATTTATAGCTGAGACAGAATGCTCGGCGGTTTGTATGGAGACCTTCCTCCACCGTCCGATGACGACAAGCTCACCACCAACCACACCGTCTGGTCAAGCAGCGCCAAGATGGCTCCGCCGACGCTCCGTAAGACTCCAGCGTTTGCTCCACCGCTGACCGTCCTGAGATCTCAGATCAAGCCCAAACCCACCGTCAAGCATCCTTCTTCCTTCCCGTCGGTGCTTCCTCCGACAAACGACTCGTCGGCTCCATCTCCTTCGCAACCGGCGTTGGTGGGTGTGACGTCAACGGTGATGGAGGAGTACGATCCAGCGAGGCCGAACGACTACGAGGATTACAGAAGGGAGAAAAAGAAGAAAGCGATGGAAGCTGAGATGAAACGGGAGGTGGAAAGGAGGCGTCAGGAGGAAGAGGAGAGAGAGAGGAGAGAGTCAGAGAGAGAGCGTGATTACCACGAGGCCCGGCTCAACATCTCCGGCGAGGAAGCGTGGAGGAGACGAGCAGCCATGAGTGGCAGCAGCGGGAAGCGGAGATCACCGTCTCCGACGCGGAACAGCGAGGGATTCAACATCGCTAAGTCGGAGACAAGTGGATTGGGAGTTGGAGCAGGTGGGCAAATGACGGCTGCACAGAGAATGATGGCAAAGATGGGTTGGAAAGAAGGGCAAGGGCTTGGGAAGCAGGAGCAAGGGATAACGACGCCATTAATGGCAAAAAAGACAGATCGTAGAGCTGGTGTTATTGTGAATGCTAGTGAGAACAAGAGTGAAAAGAAAGTTAAGAGTGTGAATATCAATGGAGAGCCGACGAGAGTCTTGCTTCTTACAAACATGGTATGTGTTTCAATACTCCAATCGTATTCGTGCTTCCTTATAGTTTGTGTAAATCCGTAATGCCCCTTTGATCTCTGCTTATGCTACTGTATTGTATTCTGGTAAAGTCTGTTGATTGAGCGGAGCATAGCTGCCTTAGAATTGATGCAAAGACAGACCAATCAGTCTTTGCTCTAATGCTTGTAGTAAAGGATGAAATTTGCTGCTAAGATCATTGATCAGCCAGTCAAAATTATCTGAGAGAAGTGCTGTATAGATTCTAGCATTCTTTTGTTGGAAGTACTTAAATTGTTGGCAGCACGGATTATCAGTACTCCTAGTGAAGTTTAAAGATTAGGTTGGGGAGAAAAGAGCTGGCACACGGGAAGACGAAGGACTTAGAGTTCTGTATGAATAATATATGGAATTGAATAATGCTTGAAACAAGAAAGTATAACTTTGGTGCATCACTAAGACAAATAGATACTCGAACACAAGTATACCATATTAATCTAACGAACAATCACAAATGTGAAAAAGATATTAGGATTTGATTGGCATTGTTTGAATCATCGCATTTGGCTCCTTGGAGAGAGACTGCATCAGGGCTTGTATCTAATTTTTAGTAAATCGCGGTGTTGTTCTAGAATTTAGTTGGCCTTATATTTGCTAGAGTGAGAGGGCATTATCAATGTTTATAGTATGCATAGCAAAAATGCCAATCAAATCCTAATATCTTTTTCACATTTGTGATTGTTCGTTAGATTAATATGGTATAGAATCTTGTGTTCGAGTATCTATTTGTCTTAGTGAGTAAAAATTGTACTTCCATAGCCTCGAAGACGACTCTTTTTTTGCGTTGATCGCTCAAATAAACTAATTCCATTGCTCCCAAACATCATTAGGTGTCTTACATGCCGTGCAGAAGAACAATTGGCTTGTATTGAAGATGAAACTGGAAATAGTAACAACTAACATGAACGATGATGCATTTGGTGAATTGCTGTTCTTGTATTTGATCTGATGAATGGTTTTTGTTTCATAAGGTTGGTCCTGGAGAAGTAGATGATGAGCTTGAAGATGAGGTAGGATCGGAGTGTGGAAAGTACGGGACAGTCACTCGGGTACTCATATTCGAAATTACGGAACATAACTTCCCTACAGAACAGGCTGTCAGAATCTTCGTTCAGTTTGCAAGATCCGAGGAAACGACAAAAGCCATGATCGATCTTAACGGCCGATTCTTCGGAGGAAGAGTGGTTCAAGCCTCCTTCTTCGACGAGGATAGATTCAGTAAGAACGAATTGGCTCCTCTTCCTGGTGAAATCCCAGGCTTTTAGAACCGATAACAACAAACATCATCATCATCATATCATCATCGTAATCATCATCATCATCATATTCTCGAGTTATTGTAAGTAGAAGGAAGAAGTCTAGAATGAGAATAACTTCTGAATTCAGACTATTGTATCGATGTATATATATTGTATAAATATAACTATATTTTACTTGTACATATGTATTATTGTTGTCTGAACATTGAAATTTTGTCTCCGTGGTCACATATCTAGCAGTTTGGGTATTTTTGGAACGTTTTTTCACTGATTTCATACTCTTAAAGTCATATCTAATGGGCCATATAAGAGCAAACAACGGCCCACGTTGTGATATCATGTAATTTAGTAACCCTAACATGTAATGGAATTTTTAGTTTTATAAATATAACATTTTAGTTTATGGTTGTTTTATATTTTTTAACGATTTTCAAAATGTAGTTTGTCTATTTTATGTTTTTTAATAAATAAATATACGATCCATTAATTGGTCTAGACATGGTTTGATTATTTACAATTTGTCACATAAAACCTAATACCTAATGACTTTCGATTAAAACCTAATGACATTCAAAACAATTATTTACAACATTTATACATTTTTCACATAATATACTTTTAAGGGTTTCTATTTTTTCCAAAATTCTCATTTATTATATAGTATAGGAGTTTCCTAAGTTGGGCAATATCTAAAATTAGTGACAAAAAAGATAATAATGAAAATCCGTAAGTTTCCTGAATTTGGTCCAACACAATATCCAATGCTCTAAAGCCCTTCATCATTAAACCTATTTATATTCACATTTATATGTCATATATGCATATGTAAGACTTTCCATTAATTTCCATTGCCTATCACGAGTTTCCATCATGAGTTACCTATATTTTCCTTTTTAATTATTTCTATTGACCAATAATTTTGGAATTTTTCATCATTTTTATAAATTTTATATCGTGTAATGGTATGTGTATATTAGCATTTTTCACCAAATTATTTCTATTGACCTTTATTACTAGCATTTTTCACCAAATTAAAGTATTTTCTTCACATCTAAGTAAAAAGGTTGAAACAAGCATTTAAAAAAAAAGATTATGGGTTATCTCAAAATATTAACAAATAATTAAAATGGACAAAATATGCAGAATAATTAAATGGGTCAAACTGACCTTTGCCAATAAGATGCTACAGCAGGCCTCAGTAGCTTGTGTTACCATTGGCCACAAAATTACAAAAGTAAAAAATATTAACAAACTTTTTAAACCACTATATACTATTCTTTATTTATTTGCATTCATTTATAAAAATAATAAAGCATGAGATAATACTATTTTCTCCTCAAATGGAAAACATATGAGAGAAGAACAAATCATAAAAACTATAAATCCAATTTTATAAATAAAGAAATCGTGGAATTTAGATTCTTTATTTTCTCAGTTTAATTTTCAAACAGCACACAGTTTGGTACTCTGTAAAAAAGTTTTTGTTTTTATCTTTAAAGCTACTTATGCTTCTGAACACATTAAAGTTGAAAATTATTTTATTTTAATCATTTTATTGTTTCATGCACAATTTTTATCGTTTTTATTTTGAAATGATTGTACGTCAAATTCAATCTAAAACAAATTCAAAATTTTAAAATTACCTAAAACTATATACAATGTCTTAATGAACATTACATAATGCTATATAACGAATAAATAAATAAAATTTAACAAAAATAAAAATAAAAAAGTTATTAAAAGTTAAAGATTATAAAAAAAACAGTAGATCTTTTACTTATTATCACAAATAAGAAGAAACTATATGTATTACTGATGATGGGTGCTGTAAATGCGTGTCGTTTCTCTTACTCAAAAGAGCCGTAAAAATTAAATCTCCTCGAAGGCTCGAAAAATCATGTGGTTTTCAAAATCAGCTTTTGGTGTTGGGGTATGACACAAAAACGCCGCGTAGTTGAAACGCCGAAGAGGAAAACGCTACTCATTTAATAAAAGCTTACTCCTACTTAACCCACCACCAATAGGGCACACTGACTTGGTCAGTAAAAACCTATTTATCTATACATATAGATATATAGCCCACATGAAGACATACACACATCGACACATACGCACATATACCAATATGTCTACGTGTCCTATCCTGTGGGTCCCATTCCTTATGTATGTATGTAGATGCGCATGCATGTATGTATACGAATGCATGTATATATGATGTGCATGCATGCAAAGTGTGTTATGAATGTCGGTATGGATGGTGAATTTTGTTTCAAATTTTTATTAAAAGGCATATTTTTTGTAAGCTTGTGGCAGTATTTTTATCTTTTACTATCTAATTATTATATTCTACATTTTTTATTTAAACTATATCCTAAATATATATACAGTATGTCTCTTCTATTCATATTTAAATATTCATTTAAGCAAGAGTACTCTGTTAATTGTAATTACAATTATATATTGAAAATAAATATATAAAAAATGATGGACAGGATGGAATCATTTTTAATTTTGTAATAATAAAAATAAAAACTATTGAAATTCTTAAAAGATATATTATGTAGATGACGTCAGCAATGTTGACTAAGTGAACAGATTCGGGGAAGGCACTTCTCTTACAAACGCAGATCTGTCCAAAACAGAATCAACTGTCTTCACTCTTCTTCACCTCAGCGATTTTTTTGGCTTTTCATTTATTTATTTTGTTCACATTTTCTTTAATTAAAATAAACTTTATTATTTCCTTTCTTACATAAGTACTTTCTTGTCCGATTAAATTAATATTTCCGAAAATTTACTAATGGATCGTAGAAAAATTGCAATCAAGTTTATTGTTGAGTTTTATATCACTAGTAGTAAAACAAAAAAAAAACTAAATACATAAAGGGCCTCATTTCACTATAATCCAATTTGTAACATTTTTTATAGTAAAAAAGGTTATTTTGATACAAATCTGAAATAATGGAGGCTAATAAAAAAATATAATGGAAAAAAAATTATTTATTATAAATTGGTTTTCAATGGAAAGTCAACAAAATACGACCCAATTAGAGATGAACATAACTATTTCATTTAAACCAACTTTTCCTCGGATAAAATAAAAAGATGGCATAATTTATTTTATATATACTAGTATTAATACCGTGCTGTTAAAATTATTTAATATAATTGTTAAATAATTGTTTTATTATTATTTTAAAAGAAAATAATATATGTATAATTATACATGTCTAAAATTAGATCAAATTAACTAAGTATAACTTTAGTTTTGTAAAATATTATTTTTATTATATTTTTAATACAAAACATGTTATTTTAATTTTAAACTAAAAAAATATATTCATAATTTGCTATATATTTATTTATTATTTATATTTTATATTAAATAAAAACATTCTTTAAAACTTTTATATCTATTTATATATAAAGAAAAATTAAAATAAAAATACAATAACAATATTTTGTACAAATTTTATTAAAAATTATAAAAATTAGAAATAATGTGTCGAATGATATGTAAATAATAAGTAATTTTGTTTCAGAACTTTCTTAAACTTTTTTAAAGTTTAAAATATTTTGCTTTTTTTCGAAATTTGAATAACCTATTTTGAACGATATAAATTCAAATTTATTTAAAATAATGTTCTTTTTACAATTAAAATAAATTTCAACATACATTTTTCAAAATATTATAACCAATTAATAAATTTTGTTTAATTTTAATGGAAATAATAATCAAATTTCGTTTGATTTAAATAATAACAATCAATTTTATTTGATTTGTAACGGGCATTTAAAAGCGCAAGACAAATTTTAAAAAGAAAAATAAATAGAAATTTTGGTGTCAAAACCGTGAGAAAATATTTCCTTCCCATAACAGTAATGAGTTATGATCTAATGGTAAACAATATGACAGCACAATAAAAAAACAATGTGATGGTTAAAAATGTGACACTTGGTCTTGGCCAATAACACTGTTCAAATGGCTTGTATTTTATATATTGTTTGATATATATTGATGCAAATTTACCTAATTTTTTTGTACGCTAAATAATATAAAATACGTTATTATTAATCACTGTTTTAATTTTCCTAATTTGGTGAAATCTATCTCTCGTGCAGTAAAATTACCAGAAAAATACAAACTTTTTGTCATTAAATAACAACTTCCAAAAGAAGGGTATAGTTATCTGCCTCCAATACCAAAAGAGGAACATCATCATTATTTATTTTCTTATGAAAGATCCGATTTTCAATTTACAACACATATATATAATATAATAAAAGAAATATAATGATTATGATGTGAAATTATTTAATGCGAAGATCCATTGAAATCCAATCTTTGATTACACGTAAACGTACCCCTACTCTCGCCACTAGGAATCTATTGCAAAATTTATTACATACATATATATATATATATATTTATAGACACATACACTATTATTTTAGACATTAATAAACATTTATATTTCAAATTCATATCCATAGCCACTCTTAAAGCTATAGGACTATTCTAGTCCTTTTTAAGTTGAAATAATTAAAAAGTAAAAAAGGAAGGTTATATTTTACAATATACAAAAAACTATTCGGTTCAAATAACAACCATTTACGGTCAAAAATAAAACAATTAATAAACTCTAAGGAATTTCCGGGTTAATTTTTAATACGTAACCGCAAATATTATGTTGTAATATAATTGATAATTGAGGTTGACAAATATAATGTAGCAAATTGTCCATTTGTATTATTATAATAAATCGATTTTAAATAAATATGAATCTTTTTTTAGAATTAAAATACAATGCCTTAATTTTACAAGACAAATTGTAAAATATAATTTAAAAACTTCTAAATAAATTTTCTCCATAGTGTAATAAAACACATAGCAAAAAAGGTCTTAAAACATATATCATTGTCATAACATGATAATAAGTCATAAAAAGTTTAACTAGTTATTACATTTTAGTCCTCCATTTTAAGTAAACCTTAAACATAGCAGTACCCTAAGCTTCATTATTTTACATAATTAACCCTTCCATGGTCACTTCTTCAAACAAACGACCAATTCACAAACATAAACGCCAAACAATGGTTCGATTCATCGTCATCCAGAACCTTCCACACGGTGGCTTGATCGTACGACACCGGCCTCCCCATGCTCGATGCGCAAATTCCGGCAGTCAAATGCGCATAACCCTAACAAAGAAATCGAGAATCATCGATGAAATTTCGCAAAATCAGCAGCAAATTCTCTGAAAACTGAAAATCGAAAGAAGAAAAACAATCACCTGTTGCATAATCTTAGCGAATTCAGAGCAGAGAGCTTTCCGACCAGCTTCATCGAGAGTCTTGTCGAGCATTATGTCCTGAAGAGCCACGAGGGTAGTTTCAAGCATGTCTAGACCAGCTTGATTAGCGAATGTGAACACCGGCGAAGCCTGCTTGATCGAGAATTTCATCAGTTTATACCATCAGACGATTCAATCGAAGAGTTAAGCGATTAGGGTTTACATTGGTTTTCAAAGAGCAGCACATGATTGCATCAGAATGGCTCCAAAGTTGTTTCAGCAGAGCATCACCAGACTCTGAATCCATGCGGAAAAGGTCAACGCCGGTGTGGATTCTGCATAAACCATAGATATGAACCGTTAAACCAGACGATGAACACGGCAATGATTTGAGATCATAAGGTATACCTGTAGCTACGAGAGATCCAACGGACGAGAGTGAGAGCCTCAGGAGAAGTAGGAAGAGGCAAAGGACGAAGATTGGATCCTAAACGAGGAGCAATGGCCAGAGCCACTCTCTGAATCGACCCAACAACACTCCTCACGTACTGACGAGCCATGGCAGCAACATTGTCCCTTGAATGACTATCGAATGTGAATTGAAAGGCGATGGTCAGAACTGACCTATGGTTATAACCATTGAGGTCAGCTTCACCGGATGCTCGAGTAGACCCTTCAAGGGCTGAGGCTAAATCCAACGTACGCGTAGCTGATGCCACATCCTATCATTGAATCAAGAACATAACATAAGGTATATTCAGCGGATTATCATGTGAAATGGCTCGTTTATGAACACTTACGGGAGTGGATTTATGTTCGAGTGGAATGATACGAAAACCAGACGGAAGTAAAGGAGCATCATCGGCAAAAGATTCATCGATAGGAGCAAAGACGAGTTGGGCACAGCCTCCAACTGCATTTTCATCAGCGCCGCTACAAAGCTGAAGAATCATCAAGAAAACAGAGTAAATACCGTAGATAGACGAACGAAAGTACGAAACTTGAAGTGAATAACAAATTACAGAACCTGCAGAAGATACATATCCCGAGCAAAACCCATGTCTTCGGGTGAGAAAGAATGACCTTCAAGCCTAACAACTTCAAGAAACTGAAACAAGAGAATTGATCTTAAGCATTCAATGGCAAAGCAACAAAAGGATTGATCGAATTTACTTACTTCCTCGTGTTCGATTGTCTGTGCAAGAGGAAGAATGACTTGACTACTCGGAAACCCACCAGCTCTAGCACACGGTACAGCAAATGGGTTTGTTCTCAGACATGCAGCGGAATAAGCGTCCACGCCATAGTCAGCCCATTCAGAACGATGTTCTCTCAAGAACCGAACCAATACAGCAGGTGGAACGTTCTATCCAGAGATGAAATTAGTATAAGAACTGAGTAAGATTCGCAAATACGGTGTAATCGTATCAAGTACCTGCAATAGCATAGATGCCTTAGCGCAAAGGACGCCACCACCAAAGCTCGGAAGTAAAGCATTACCATACTGAGAACCAACAAATTTGCCAGGGGATAAGTTTATCATGATTGTAATATCTTCTGCTCCATCGCTACCCATTGGCGACCATCCATCATCAACAAACCCGTTAACCGCATCATTGAAACCCCTGAAATTCACAAAATTTGGTAAGTAAAAAGGAAACCCTTTTGATACAATTTACGATTGACGAATTAGGAAGAGACTAACCGACAAAGTCTTTGACTGAATGTCCTTAAAACGGCAGGTTGACGTCCTCCACCGTACTGAACTTCTCCACTAGTCTCCTGAGCGATCTGCCTAACGTGCCTCAAAGCCTGCGGTCGGAATATCAAGTCAACGAAAACGTAGATTGGATTCAACTTGATATGACATTACTACTTACAGCTATGGTTAGTTTCTGAGCGAGAATTTTCGAAGATTCATAGAGTGGCCTAAGGACTTCAGGAACACTCCAAGCCTAACGAAAACAGGAAAAGGGTCAGATGGTTGAAATGAGAAAGAAAATTATACAGAAAGATGATGTGATTAGATTGAGGAATATCGTACATCCATATCGACATGATCAACAATATGAAGAATGGAACCGCCGCCTTCACATGGACGAATAAGAAATCCACTTGACATCATTTCAGCCCTTACAAAGCTTGAAGGAGGTGGCCCAGTTGGACCACCAGTAGCAGAAGTGAGTGACCTCTCACAAACCTGAAGAAAAAAAAAACTGAGTTAAATCAACGAATACATGAAAGGCCAATGAAGTAAAAATATCGAAATTACCACAAAGCTTCCATCTTCAAGACTTGTACTGTATCTCAATGTCCAGAAGTCTCGTGCTGCTGCTAAGGTCGTTGGAGCATACGTCTGATACGAAGCATATTCAGAAATTAGAAGACTTTCTAATTACGGTAACTAAGTGATCAGATTGTTAATCCAAACACCATACCTGCATGTACACAAGCTCAATGGTTCCACCATTTCCAGTGGGAATCACACTCAAAGTATCAACACATCGACAATCACGAAACCAAGATGTTCGATCTTTGAGAATTTCGGCAACCTACAGAGAGGATAAAGCTCAAATGAGGTAACCCATTATTGAATTTTACTTAATCCAGAAGATAACAATGAAATAACTATTTTTACCTTCATGGGTTCTAAACTCACGAGGCCGCAGGCACGCGCTGCTATTCCACTGCAGTTGCGTGAAATGGCGACAATGCCAATCGAATCCGGACCAGGCTATACTCAAGGATAACAAAAGGGTTAACTTCAATGAAAAAAACAAGACTATACTGAATGCTGTAATTACAGTTATACCTTCATCCCAATCATCTGAACCCAGTCGACAGCAGTTCCAGTAGCCTTGGAAAGGAACTCTGCCAGGGTCTCTTCCGCAATAGAGAGAAGACTGATCAAACATAAAGATCCATAAGACTTTGATTAGCTTCGATGTAAGAAAGAGACAAGAACCAATAGGACATACCCAGCTGGGTTGTTAGCATCCCGTTGTGGGTGCTGAGGAGTTGGGTTTTGCTGTTGATGTTGCTGACCACTTACGACCACAGACTCACAGCTGTTGTCTGTGGTCGTTCCAGATGCCTACACTCATTCAATTTCAGGGTCATTACACATCTAGAAGCATCAAAAGGTAAGGACTTTATAAAGATAATATATTATATGTTACCACTAAGTATAGAGCATTATTATCAACTTACAGTGTGCAATTGGGTTTTCATGTAGCCATTCTCATATACCAACTGCGAGACTTGCTTCTGCAAACGGTCGTTCTCTTCCATTAACAGCTTGTTCATGGCAGACAGCTTTCTGTTCACTGTCTGAAGACGAGCAGCTTCTTTCCTTTGCTTCTCCCGACATCTATGGTACATCAATGAAAGAATCAAACATAAACCAATGATGTCATAATGACATCAAAACACTCTATCAAAAGATGGTGAACGCCAAGAGGTACATGTAGATGAAATCTAGAAAAGAGATCATAATGATAAGGAAAAAGAATATTATTCAAGAAAAAAGAGAAGCTTTTGCTTTAACGATATACCCAAATGACGGAAAGAACAAAAAAAAAGATGGGTAATTTTCGGTATATTCTGCAGAAAAATTAGACCCTTCTGACGAAAAAAGAAAATTTAGAATCCCATCAAAAGACAAATTGATTAGATGTCATTGTCTTTTGTATTTAACTTTCAACTGTTTCAAAGCGTAAGCAAAGAAAAAGATGTGAAAACTATTGATTTGGCGATTAATAGAATGGATCTGAGTTAAAAAAAAAAGATTTAAAGGCTCAATGATCTTTGAGATCTAAAAGAATAATAAATAAAGAAAAAAATGTCAGAAGGAACAAAATCAGAAAGAACAGAAGAGTTTTACCAGACAAAAACAATGGTTTTGCTTTCTTCAAATACCAACAAAACGCATTCAGAAGCATTTAAAAAGCATATAATAAAACAGATAAATCATTTCTTCACCTGCGATTCTGAAACCAAACTTTGATCTGTTTAGGTTCGATGTTGGAGAGAATGGGACATTCACGAATAAGCTGTTGTCTTCTGAGAGAGCTTGGCTTTGGACACTCAGCATAAACTCTCTCCAAAGCTTCCACTTGTTCTGGTGTGTACCTTACGTACTTGCCTGCGTCCAATCCTTTGTCAGGCGACTCTCTGTTCATCGTATGCGCCATCATAGCTCCCACTCAAACCTCAAAAACCCTACTTTCACAGAAATCACTCGAGAGAAAACTTGACCCAAATGGATACGAGACTAAAAAATAACAGATGGGTTTTGTCTGACTGAGTAAAAAGATAGAATTTTTAATGTTGTTGCTGGGTTATTTTCATGGGTAGGCTCTCTGGGTGGAGAGAGCCTCCTCTCAACTTCATGAGATAATGGTGGGGAAAAGATGGAAGAAAAAGTTATGGCTTTTTTTTTGTTGTTTCTTCGGTTTTTTTTTTTTTTTTTTTGCTTTTGCCTCAACAGAAACAGCACAACAATGGCGAGAAGAGGAAGGAAGAAGCAGGAAGATAAGAAGGCAAGTTTTAAAGAAGCAAAGGAAGGGTCTTTATCTCAGACGCCAATCTCGAGATTCTTTTTATGAGAGAAAAAAACAAAAATTAAACTAAAAAAAACTTTTTTTCCTATGGGAGAGAGAGAAGAACATAACAGTGAAAAAAAAAATAGAAAAAGAAAGAAAAACCTGAAACGTCAGGTGCGTTGTTATTTTTTCAGATTTATTGTAAAAGTTAATTGATAAAGTTAAGGTAAAATGTGTAATATAGAATCTTTTAAAAGCGTTTTTTCAAATTATATTTGATTTAGTTTGTTTTAGATGTTGGTGGAATTGTTATTTGATTTATTTTGTTTAGATTTGGTGAAATTGTTATATCAGATAATAATTATAAATCCGAGATGATGTTTTACATCTTTTAAATATATTTTTGAAAATTGATTGAATTATAAAACAGTGTTAGTATAAGAGAGTCTTGAGCTAAAAAATTGAAAATAAATAAATAATTAAATGTTAATATAAAGGATAAAAAGGGTAAATAATAAAGTAGAAAAACCAACACGCAAAGCATTACCTATATGTTTTTTTTACTTTTTTCCATAACAGTAATGATAAAAAACTAATAAATTTTACGAAATTGGTATTTTATATAATGTTTATTAAAAAAATGTTGTCTTTGGCACTGGAAATTAGCAGAGAGATAGCATCAATTTCTTTCCCTCTCTTCTGTAATATTTTGGTGATGATGATGATGCATGGACATGTACATATCGGTAGGGTTAAAATGTTGTGATGTTTCATGCGTGTATACATATTTATATATATATATACTAATATATGTGCTGATGATGATGTACGTATCATATGTACGTAGGATGATGCATGGGATGTCTTGCGCGTGAGTAGCGTGAACTTTATTTTCTTACTTTTATTTATTTTTTATATATTTTTTAGATTATAGAAAAGACAGGTCTGTTGTGTTTGCTAGTTTCAAAGTTATGTTCGGTTACGATTTTTTTTTTTTTAACATTTCCCACTTTCGATATATGTTTTTCTTTTGTTTTGGTTACATTGTTTCTGGTCCGAATATTTAAATGATTTAAGATTTTGTATATTTTTTTGTGTATTGTAATTTTAAAAATTGTAAAATGTTGGGTTCATTATTGCCCAAAAAATATAATCATGTCATGATTCGTAACGTAGATCAATATGACGATAGATATACAAAATGTTTTAAATAAAATATGACATATTGTTCACGTATGTGAGTCACCAAAATCATAATTATACATACATATATTACATGAAAAAAAAACAATATCATAATTAAAATCATCTTGTTAGAGTTTCTAATAAATATATACAGTTTCTAATTAAATTTGATTTAATATCATTCATTAAAATCCCATTTTCTTTAATCCTTTTTTTAAAAAATAATTTCTATCCCGCCCGCATGATGTTTGTGCCGTTGTGCATGCCGGGCAAAGCCTACATATATTAATCAAAATTTGAATAAATTTCTTTTTTTTTTGTGGTTGCAAAAGTATGTATATAAAAAAAATATATGAGTTGTGTTCATACGAAAACAATAAAAAATAAAAAAAATTAATGTGTGTGTACGATAGAGAGAGATGTAATAAATAAATTTAAATTGATCATGTGACGTCTAATCATGACTCCAACTTTGTGCATGCGCTTCGATTTTCTACATGGCAGATTATACCCATTTCAACCCCATTTTGTTATATCTCTAATAATAATAATATTATTATTATTATTATTTATTTTTCTTTATCGAACACAACAACCCGTTGCTTTTTATTATCTATCCTTTTCATAAATATATAAAGATTACTTGCAAATACGCAATGTATAACGAAGCTCTCACGCCATTAAAAACCGAGTTCTTCAGAGTTGTTTTTTAGTCTTTTCAGTGTACCATATATAAATGCCTACAAAGACATATACATGTATGTATATATATATACGGTTCTTGAAATACGTATATAATTATGCTTATGTTATGTCATAATGATAGGTATGATATATTACATATATGTAATGTATATATATTGATGGAGAAGTCCGACAGAAGATCTTTCCTGTTAAATATGCAATGATAACATGTATGCCACGAAAAACATGTTCTCGTGGCTCTTTGATTTGATTTTAAATATACTCTTATACGTACTTCTTACAAAATTATACAATATTTTTGAAATGTGTATACGCATACATACATGCGTATATATATATATACATATATACGAAAGTCTACTTATGTTAATATAAGTTTTGAAATATTACATAAAGCATGCAATATTGAATATATTCTCAAATCAATAATACGAAATTAATCTCTTGTTTTTCTTTTTATCATGTTTCTTTTATTGTCGACGAAAAATAATTGTAATAATCATAAGTGTATGATCATGCATTATGATGGAGACAATTATCATCGCATATGTTGATACTAAGAAATCAAATGTATATTTGTCATTTTCTTTATTATTTGTCACGGTAATTGTATATATATATATACACACACGTTTACTTATATATATGGTATATATATAAAGTTTTTTTTATGGTGAAAAAGGCTTTGGATACTTTGATGATAGAAATAAATACCAGTTTTGTCTGATAAAGAATGTCAAACCTTTGTAAAATTTTATCACAAAGTCAACATTTGCTTTTTTCCTCCAAAATGATAATCCCGCATACATGCATTATATATACACATATATATATATATATCTACATACATATATATTAATTATACCATATAACGTAAACGTTGAGTTTACGGATTTATACATTTTAGGTACTTGATGTTATAAGAACAAATTAGAATTTAAAACTGATTACTCATATAGTTTTATATCACTTAGGATATTTATAGATCCATATTTAGTGTATTAGATCATTCTAAATATTAAATTATAAATTGAATTAAATCTAAATATATTTATCAATTTAAAAGTTGGTTTCATTTGATATTGAATGTTGAAATTATCAATTAATAAAATTCTAATTTAGTATTGGAAGTCAAATTCATTGTTCTAAATCCTGAAATTTTGTTATCAAATCATTATTTAAAAATAACCATCATAGAACTATGTTTAAGGTAAAAAATAATAAATCCAAAATTATCAAAAGAAATTTATAGTCCGTTTTTATTCCAATAAAAAATTTATATCATGATCATTTCAATCTTTATCATTTTATGGAACAATCCATGATTATCATATATTGATGATTATGAAATTTATATTATATATATATATATATGCAATGGAGAGGTCCTCTCTGACCTATTGTATAATTTTCAGCCCTTTTTAAATTTTATTCTGATATATTGTACATGATTTATCACCTTTATCTTTTTGTAAGAGTACCCCACCATTGGGGCAGGTCCACTTAGGCTTGTTCCCATGTCACATTTGTAAAATAAGCATAAATATATATATTAGTAAATTCTATAATGTTTGTGGATTTATTGTATTTACCTAAATTGATGAGTCGTTTTTCATATGTAACATTATATTATAATATGAAACGTGATATTATGTTTTGGTCACAAAATTATGTTACGTTGGAAGAATGTGCAAATCAACGTGCATGTATTAGACACAAAATATTTTACGTAATTATCTTTGTGATTATTAGTTATCAAATCAAACTTTAACATTAACACCTTTTTTCATGATAAAAATTTATAAAATTTCAATGTTGTTATCATGTTTGATATACCAATTTATATAATATATTTTTACATTACGGATTTTTGTTATTAATGTAAATTAAATTCATCGGTGACTATACAAATATAGGAGTGCCATGTATTCTTATAGTCGTAACCCTAAAAAGATATTATTCATAAAGATGAAATAAAATTAGATAACCGTAACAAACAAATATTAATTATAACAAAACCAATATAATTAATACTAATCCATTGTCGTGTAATTGAGCCATATTGAGGTGATGATAGAACACATATTGAGTTATATTGATTAATCAACTTGATTATTCTAATTTAAACTAAATTTATCCAATCAGCATACATCCAAACTAACCCATAAATGGAAAAGAAAAAGAAAAAGAGGCAGCAATGATATTCCTCCATCGCTAGAACCCTAAAAATTATATGGAAAAGGCACATATATATATATATTGGTATAATTAAATGTATAATAACAAACATAGCATAACTCAATATAAATGATCTCATGTCCAGAATTCTCTCACGTCAGATTTGTTGTGGATATAATCGAAGTCTCTAATTAATTTAACTATAATATTTATGTTACGGATATTTTATTTTATAATCAGTGTGTATATACACGTATGTTGCTAAGATGAATAAAAATTGAAGGCTTTGAAAATAAATTTGTTATCTAATATATATGAATATGATTCTTTCTTAATTAAATATTTTGATATTATATTTTATACGTCTAAAACCAAATTTGAACGTGAACGAAATGTTTTATTATTTATATCAATTAATTGTGATCTAAATAATTCTAATTTTTTTAAAAAAATTAAAGTTTGTATGATATTATATATATATATATATAAGAGTAATTTATACAATAAATAATATAGAACAATTTAATATAACAAACATATTTTTAAACGTATACATAAGGATTGAAAATTCAACGTCAGGATATTAAGATTGTGATTATTAGTCTAGAAAGGAAGTTGAACTTGATTAAAAAACTATTGAACAAAACAAAATAAAAATCATTTTATCAAGGTATAAATTGTTATATTGTATTATTCACATTAGTTAAGATATCAATTATAGATTCATGCACATAAGTTGTACAATCATAAACCATTGATGTAGTTTATGAATTTAATTATATTTAAATCTATATTTGTCACGTTATGTTATCATATCTGATTCGAATCTATTGCAATTGTTCTAAAATTATAATTATCCATCAAAAATAGATTATGTTGTATTAACTCAAACAAATATGAGTTTATATATATAAATAATCTAAAGTCCTTATCTAAAAGATCAATTAGGGCAATTTGTCATAAGTGCACGAAAAAAAAACACAAGTCAAATAAAAAGAATATCACCCCTTTTGTCTCAGTCTATTTTGCTTTGCTTCAATCTCACATCTCTCTCTTTGTGCGAGAGAGAGAGAGAGAGAGAGAGAGAGAGAGAGAGAGAGAGAGAGAGAGAGAGAGAGAGAGAGAGAGAGAGAGAGAGAGAGAGAGAGAGAGAGAGAGAGAGAGAGAGAGAGAGAGAGAGAGAGAGAGAGAGAGAGAGAGAGAGAGAGAGAGAGAGAGAGAGAGAGAGAGAGAGAGAGAGAGAGAGAGAGAGAGAGAGAGAGAGAGAGAGAGAGAGGGACCCATTGATGGGCATGATAGAGGTGTAAAGTTAAGCATGGATATAGAGCAAGGCTCCAAGTTTCATAGGCTGCTCATGCATATACATATATATATATCAATATATATACACATATATAAGAATATGTGATAATAATGAGAGCATATATTATATGTGAGCATTATATAATATGCTTAGTAATAATTATGAGTGACATTAAAGTTTGTGAATTTCACTCGCTATAAGTCTAACGACCGATCTTATGGCAGAATTCAGAACATGTTTCCCACATATCTCTCTGCGTACGTCAATATGACAGCATATTTCATTATTCTTATTTTGTATTCTTTTTTTTTAAATAGATTATATCAAATATTGTAATGTATTAAATAAGGCATTATAACCGTAAAAAACAGTGATATAAAATAACCATTTCATTTGTATATAGTGGAATGGTAAAAAGTAATATGCCCTTCATATTTTCACTTGTTATAATTATCTTTAAGTTATGAGTTTGTTGTGTTCTTATATAATAAGATAAGAGCAATTATAATTAAAGAAAAAGTGGAGAAAAAAATATGTAAAAAAAAAAGAAAGAGACAAAGATATGGTGAAAGATTGAGGAAGAAGGGAAGTGCCCTAATGGTGATTGGACTATGACTTTGATATCATAAATCCCACTCCAAGGCATCAAAAGCATACAATTGGTCTCATTTCCAATAAAAGTTCATAATCCTTTTTTGCCCATCATTCCGGATTATTTATTTTTTATATCCATTATATATATATAATTATCATTTTTGTATTTGTTGAAAATATACATTTCATAACGAATGTTTGAGATGCATAGAAAAATATAGATGAAATCTTTGAGAATTTCGAAAGAAATAAGCGGATATTGTAACCCGAGGGCATATTATATAGCTTGAGATAATGTAATGAATTTTTTATTTATATTTTTTAAAAAAGGAATTAATGGAATTTATGTCTATTGCATTGCATCTCTCCTTGTTTTGGATTTAGTTAATGTGATTATCATTTCTTTTGTTATGTTAACGATGAAGAATCCTAATTTATGGATTTTAAAGTTTAATTGACTTGCAAAAAAAATGATGGACATGTACATGAGGATAATTGTTATCTAGAAAATTATTTTGTGTACGAGTATTTTAAATGAATTATCATAACAAAATCTTCTAACTAAGTATTTTTAAATACGGTGATCAATAGTATAATAATTTAAACGTATATGTTGAAACAACACAAAATTGGATTAATATTTTCACAATTATAATTACACAAATATATAAAATTTTTTGTTAATCTTATATTTGTAAATCAATATTTGAATACTTTTGAAATAAGTGTTGTCATTTGCTTTAGTCAAAATTAAATGTGATTGGATTTGAGTTTAATTAATTGGACTTCAATATTGAAATGAATGGAAATGATTATATATGTAAAGACCTTTGATAATATCGTTTATATTTCGTAATGGACGAAATATAAAAATTTATATGTTTTAAAAATAGTGATTTTTAGTATCACAAAAGCATTAAAACCCTAAAAACTTACTCAAATTCTTGTATTTTTAAGGTAATTTACAGTATAATTTCGGATTTAAAATTCGAATTTCTACAAATATATATATATACATATATACACGCACACACGCATGATCTAACCCACAATATTAACTTTAAATATTTCTGTTTTTAGGAAGGAATATTGTCAAAGTGCAGTAACAAAAAAAAAAACATTTCCTTATAAAAAGAATAATAGAATATATGTCCATTTCACATTAATAGAAAAACCTCCTTAATTTGACCATGGCATGATTAGGGTTCCAATGGTTAATTAGTCCTGATCAGGTTTCATACAAATAATAGTTTCATTTTATGCATACATATGCAACATTTTAATGCTTGTACACATGTTCATTTTATCTTTTATAATATGAAAACACAAATCTATAAATATATAAAACGGACATCAATTTTATTTATTTATTTATGTAACTTTTTGTAGACATTCAATTGTTTTCAAATATAAAGTATTTAGAAGATTTTTAGGAAAATACATCCCATACATCAAAATATATCTTAAAATTTTTAAAATAATATAAAGTATATAACTATTCATTAGATAACATTCTATTCTAAAAAACCATTATCTTTTTATTAAAAAAGTATAAATTTTCTCTAGTTTTTTTATTCAAAATCTAATATTAGAATATGTAGAATATATTTAAAAACTATATATCAATATATTATCTCTAAAAATCTCTTAAATAAATTAAATCCACAATAATCCATTACGAATATTAAAAAAAATTAAGAATTTGTCATACACTTATACATATATACATATGTATATGTTTATACTTTGGTTTTATTGGGTGTCTTAGAGACAGTGATCGAAGAGCATGAAGCCAAATGAGCCAACAACCCAAACTTCACCCAGAAGTTGTCTGAAAATCAAAGCGATTCTTTTAAGGAGGTTTTATATTTATTTCGATTAAAAAGCACAAGAAAACAAAACATGTCTTCCCAAATATCACTTGTCTGAAAATGAAATGATTCTGTTGGTGCCAATTTTTTATTTTTTTTTAAAATGTGAATATCTTAAAGTCTTCCAAACAAATAGAATGAAAAAAGGTTTATAAATTCTTTTTAAAAATATACTAAATTCACATAATTATCGAAAGATTCATTTTTATATTTTATTGTAAAAAAAAAATCCCGAACTAATAAATTTTGTTCGCTACCCTCTATCCTCGTGTGTTTTTTTAACAACACAAATTTAGCATTTTTTACATATAAAATAACAGCTTAAAAATTTATAGACTTTTTAAATTCCCAAAAAAATGATGAATTGATGAAGTTATTATTGAAATATGATAAAATATATTACTTTCAACTCATTATTTTCAAAATAGAAATGTCCAATGAATTATAGATCAAACCAGAATCTAAGAAATATGTCAAATCGCATGGATTTGACTGCTCAAAGACAATATTAGATTAGACCCATTGAATTCTTCTCATCAATCACTCATAATTCATCAGTAAGAAGAAGAACTAAGGATTTCAAAAACCTAAATTTTGCTACAATGGCCATACTTCTAAATCAACATAAGATATTTTGTAAAACAACTAAACTTAATTCACTACTTGCAACATACAAGAATCTCTACAGTCTACCAAAGTGTGTGTCCATTACATAATCTAAAACATAACTAAATGGAACTAAAACTGTATAAAAACAAAGAGCTTTCCAGATGTACCGTTAGTTGGGCGGTGAAGAAGCTGTCATCGCATGTTGGGTTTATCAGGGCTGACGTCAGCATTACCTCATCCTGCTCGTTGTTCTTCTTCTTCGCGTTGAGAAACCGACCACCACAATCTCTTCGTTGTCTTAATGCATGAATATGCCGCGAATCATGCAAATATGGCTGGAAAAACGTAATGCATAAGTTCTGATTTTGCCAAACCTTTTAATTTTAATGAAAGGTATTGTTTCCTGAAGAGATAACAGAAAAGATATTACCTTATGTGATCTGATAACCTTCTTCCGTGATTTTGCTCGAGAAACATCTGTAGTAGGGATCTGGATAAGGGTAATTCCCAGGTGCCTTCATCGAAGAACACACATGAGAGGCAATGGAATTTTTCAGAGTTCATTATGCTGAAGCTTAGTCTATTCTATAATCCGTGTAAATTTAGGAGTCTCGCTGTCAAATGTCATACTCACAAAAGAACAAACAAGGCAGGAACTTGATGATCCTAGGCAAAGAATCAATGATATGCGACATGACATGGCGTGCAATTATACCGGCCACAAGTAGACAGTTCAAGGCATGAACTTTGATGATCCTAGGCAAATAAAACTTGATGATCCTAAGGCAAAGAATCAACAATATGCGACATGACATGGCGTGCAATTATACCGGCCACAAGTAGACAGTTCAAGGCTAAATATGGTAAGGAACTCAATCACACTCGGTCATAGTAACTTTTCCATATTCCATAGCAAACCAAACTTGTAGTCAATAATTAAGAGAAGTGCCATCTATCGAAAAAAACACGACAAATTTTCAGATGCCAAATCGATTGAAGTTGATCAAAGTACAATCTTGGATTTTGAGTAAGCAAATTTACCATGGAGCTTGGCTCAGAATGGACAGGGATTGTAACACTTAACTGCAAACTACTTCCTCCTGAATGATTCAGTGGCTTTTTCTGCATCTCGTGACTTTATATGTTTTCTACAAACAACAAACAACAAACAATTAGTGAACACAGTCTTAGTAATACAATAACATGAATTATGAATCCAAAACTCCCAGCTATGCCCTAGAAAACGCAATTACAGGTAAAACAGAACATAAAACAAAAATTTTGGAACATTCACGAGTTTGATGAGACAGAGTTGAAAATTACTGGAAATCATGATCCATCAGAGGAATCTGCAACCTCCACGGATTGAATGTTTATAACAAAAAGAGAATGAATCATAATTTCTCTCTCGTTCCACACAGTAAATCTACAGTAAAAAACCTTATATTACCATAATCTTCCAATAATTCAAACAAAATAAATCCAAAACTCAGAACGAAATCCAGAAACAATCAATCATAGCTCCTACAAACCAACGTTTTCCGGGATAACGCATGCACCACTAAGTAAAGCTTCATAATCCGATCAGAGAAGTGTAATCCAGTAAGAGAATTCAAAATTACCTGAATTTTCGACTTATCTCGTGACGATTATTCACTGTATATCTCTATTCCACTCCAGAATTCGATGAATCTCCCGATTTCTGCGTTTTTTGGGGAAATTTCTCTCTTCCCCCTTGCTAGAAGTTGTTTGAAGTTCTGGCCCGCACTTCAGAGCGGCCTTCTCCAGCAGCCACAAACTTCATGCCGTTTTCTGGTGAGGGAGGTCCCACTAGGGGTGGCTTATTCGGATTTCGGTTCGGTTATTGCGGGTACGGTTTATTCGGGTTTGATAAAACTATAACCAAAGTATACCCAAATGTATATCGGTTTGGTTCGGTTCGATTTTATAACGGTTCGGTTCGGTTGTAACAAAAAAAGTTACAACCAAAGTAATAACCAAACTTTCTTTAATTCGGTTATTACGCTTATTTTCCACATATTTTTTTCTAGAATCGAAACCCTAGTTCGAAAACTTTTCTAGCATCGAAACCTTAACTCAGAATCTCTTCCTACCGATCGAACAATTCATAACCTAAACCAAATGAGACTTACAAACACATGAAGAATCAAGTCGAAAGAAGAAGAACAAGAAGAGTGAGAGACCATCAAATTCGACATATTCGTACCTTTTTGCGACGAGTGCAAGACGGAAGCATAGAACGAGATGGGAGAATAGCCAAACAAGGAAAGTGTGAGTCGTGAGGAGAGAGTGAATCGTGAGGAGATGTCTCAAAAGTTGAATCGAAGAAGAAGAAGAGATGGGAACAAGGTGATCGGCGAGCGTGAGTTTCTCGTGGGTTTGTTCAAAAGAAAAAGAAACCTAAAGATAAGATATTAATATTGCATCTAATTTCTAGTATTATTAATATACATATATAATTATAAAAGTTACATAACCGATCGGTTATCCATGGTTATACGGTTAATAACCGAACCGAACCGTACCCGAATGGTTATACAAATTTCAGAACCGATTGGTTATTTTATTAATAACCGAACCGAACCGGTTGTATTCGGTTCAGTTCGGTTCGGTTTTCAATAACCGAACCAAACAAGCCACCCCTAGGTCCCACGGTGAGTATGACCCACTTCTGTCCGGCTGATCTGAACCGGTTCTGGGACAACTTGAACCGTACACACAATGGCTCCGGTTTGATCAAATCGGACTAAACCGGATCCATTTGGAACAAATCCCTTGAAATGTGAAATTACAGTGATCAAAAATTCCGCCCGACGGTGTCCGATTAATAGAAAATCGGTTCTATTTCTTTTGTAATAAACCAAAATGATCATTTTGGTTGTTTCTCTCTTTTGTTATGCGGTTCTTTCAGTTTTGAGCGTCGTTGGTTGTCTTTGTTTGTCGTTCATCTAGTTTTAAACGTCATTCGTTGTTGGTTCGTAGCCATCTTCGTCTTGGTTTTTGTTTGTCTATTTGTCATCTTCGTCTTCATTCGTTCGTATCTCATCTTCATCTATTCGTTCATCTCAGCGTTCCCGCAAAGTCGTGGCTCAGAGTAGTGATTTAAAGATAAGATAATTTTGATATCAACATATAAATTTCTTTAATACACTACGGATAATAGATATTTAGTTATTCATTAATATTTTATTATGTTTATGATATGATTAATCAATTTATATGACTTAATATTTTTTATATATATATTATATTATATTTTATAATTTTAAAAATTAAAATATATTAAAAATATTTAAAAAAACGAAAACCATTTAATCGTACACTAATCGTCGACTAATTCGACTTTAAAACGCTCCCTTGAAGGAGCCAAGTACTAAGATTGGATAATACCCAATCTATAACTACACCTTTCAGTACAATACATCTCAAATTTCGTAATATTTCAAAATATGTTGTACTCTTTTTACAATATAATTTCTATAAGTGTGACGTAGAAATTGATTTTCGAATAACAAAATCCGTACATAATTCGTTTGGAAAACGATTTTCAGACATTTTCCGAACGAATTTTTTCGATCTTCAAATAAACATCACTAATTAATATCCGTTCGAAATTCGTCCAAAATTCCTGACAAATTTAGCAGACCTCCCTAATTTTTTTTCTAACCCGGACTGACTCGGTGTAGGAGAAACCAAACATCGACGCATGATCCTTTAACATAAAAGGTATAAACTTTATGACTTGATAAACATTAAGAGTAAGCAATTGTTGTTTGATCGTAGAGAATATCGATTTATGGAGCAATTAATCGAATAAAAAGAATCTTCGAAGGGAAAAGCTTTGGTCTTTTCCATTTTCTTCCAAAAAACATGACGGAGTAGAAGAAGAAGAAGAGACATTGCAATTACTTGGTGATATTTGTGATGTCAATGTTATTATTACAAGACAAAGACAAAGATGATGTTTGGTTCCTGAAACCGAAGAAATAGATAAGAGCAGAAGCAATTAACAAAGCCACACCGGAGAAGCCACACACTAAGCTTGTCACCAGTAGCACGTGACGTATCACGTGATTATCTCTTCCTCCTCCTCCATCGATCCTCCGCCGCTGCCACGTGTCGTTATCCGACGACGATCTCGCAGCACTTGGCAATGTCGATCTGGAAGATGACGTCACTGCCGAAGCCGACGTCCCGAAGAATGACATCATCTCCGGCGACTTGCCTGATCCGTAGTAGTACTCAAGGCCGTGATCGGCTGGTCGTAATTCTCGGGCATCTACAGCCGTTGATTTCATGATGATGAAGAACATCATGATCGAGATCAACGGTGGGGATTTATTGGTTGTGTGAGGAGGAGCCATTCGTCGGAGTTTTGTTTTTTTATGTCCAAGAGCCAACCCGTGAAGGAATGGCTATATATGCGTATCCAAACAGAATAATACGGTGTCGTTTCGATTAATTACCCGTGACCGAATGACTTTATAGGTGTGTCCAAACAGAATGAAACGACATCGTTTCATTCCATACAAAATATTCCTATATTTTACTCGTTGTCTTGACTAGGAACAGTCTCAGGAAATTTGGTTAAGAAAAAAAAACAATCTCGTGAATTTTCTTGTCGGGGACTCGCCTAAATTTACGGGATCTAACTAACACATGGAAGTAAAAGATATTAAAAAAACAGTAATCAGAATCAGTAATTAATGATTATGTCGTACACTAATTATTGTTTTGTCATTGTTAAAAACAATGATTATAGTCGAATTAATATTTTATTTTATAAAACTAAATATATTTACATCTGAAATCGATGGCGTAAATGGTTATAATTGAGTGTTATCCAAGGTTCTCTTTGGCGAAAAAGCAAGGAGAATCTTTTTACACCTTTATTCCAAAGCGAATTAATGCCATTAATAAACAAGTAATTCAGCCTATATTTTTATTTTATCCATCCATAACCATCAAATACTACATAAACCGGTTTAGTTATTAACTTTGAAGAACGAATTTCAATTAGTTTGTGGTACTATTTAAAGTTTAAATAAAATAACCCTTTAGTTCTTTCTTTACTTATACTCGATTTGTAATATTACCAAATTGGTTATAAATGTACATGAACTCATGTGGCATGTTTTTTTTTTCATTTACCATATCAACAAAATTAAATGCATATTAAAATTACAATTATGTTAACGTGGTAAATGGATGAATTAGAAAATTGGATCCAAGGAGCCAACACTAAAAAGGATGGCCACCCTTCTTCGATCATTCATTCTACATTATGAATCGTTTGTTATGTATAGTCGAGTCAATATATACCGTATTCTTTTCACAGATTTAGAGTTGGATTCAAATTTTGAGTTTGAGTTTAAATTTGCAATTGAATTTAAATATGTTCGTTTTTTAAACTCAAAATTAAAGTTTAGATTTAAAATTTTGTTTGTTTCTACAATTTTGAATTTGAGTTCTCAATTTTATAGTTTAATTATTAAAATAGACATTTTATATATAATTTTTTATTTATTTTTCTAATTATATAATTGTTTTGATAGAAAAAATTACAAAACACGGAGTAATCTAGAGTTATTATGAATTATAATACAATTTTAAATCTAACAATAATATTTATTATATATATAATAAATATAAAATTATAATTATAACTCAAATTATATTTATAAATCACATTTAAAATAATTTAGTATATTTTAAATAAATACAAATTAATCGTACATAATATTAATGCGAGTGAGATTATATATACACACATGCAATAATATATATTTTGTAAATTTTAATACACTTTTAAATCTAAAAATCCATTATTCATATTTAAAAATAGTAATTTAATTGCATATTATTGAAGATATGATATAAAAAAATATTTTAAAAATATAAAATAATATGAATAATTAAACTAAATCTAAATATACTTTTAGAAGCATATCTATAAAATTTAACACATTGACACCAAAAGAAACAAAATATATTAACTTTTACGAAAATAAAATGGCTAAAAGAAACATAATAATATATGAACTATTATGAAAGTTGACGTCCTATCACTATCTCTTGAGATCTTCTCACGCAACTCCTCTATTACTCTTTCTCGACTAGGTTTATATACAACATGTCTAACATCATCGTCATCAATCTCGTTTTGCACTTTATGGTTACCATGACTATAATACTCGTCTACCGTCCATAAAATTAATATCATCGAGTTTTGAATTCTGTATAAAAATTATGAAGTGTCATCGTCGTTGTGACTAGTTTAGTCCACTTATTCAAACCATATTTAGGGTGTTTATGATCCAAAATTCTCCATTTTGCTTTCCACACCCCAAAAATGTGTTCTTCCACGGAACACAAACCCGAATGCCTTCGATTAAATAATTATCTAATGTTTATTGGAGGTGGTCCTCTAGAAAACTGGTTTTGGTGATATCGAGTCTTACGATGTGGACCAAGTAACCTATTCTAGTCGGATATCCTGAATCAACCAAATAATATTTACCAAATGGCGGATGTGAAAAGAAAGGATAATTTCTTGCGCAATATGTCAACACCTTTGTATCGTGTGCTATATCGGGTACACCAACATAGGCATATATGAATTTTATAATGAAATTACATATAGTAAGAATATTCATCGTTGTTTTGATTTTCTTCCTATATAATACTTCTTCACTCCTAGCAGGAAAGCGCATGCACGTGAGTACCATCAAGAGCTCCAATGCAAGTACTAAAATAAGGTCAATAACGATCATCATTCATTAAAACTTGACTAACTCTAAATAACTCTTCAGCCTTTGGTTCTAAAAGATATGCTACAAGATTCAAAACAACACTTAACACATCATCTAGTTTTATTTTCACCGTATCAAGCGAATGTTGGTAACGTTAAGCTTTAACTTATATTGTCTTATCTTGGCCAACCACCTCCAAAAACATAGTCACACTCTCCTCAATGTATATGTTATGTGTCTCCCTAAGCTTATACTTTTTTTACAAAGTCTCACATAGCATCCCAAAAGTCATTTGATTCATCATCCTCAGAATATCGTAACATTGTTGATCAGATCCATGCATAAGTTGTTGCACATGACGCCACCAATACCTTTATATATCGTGTATATCACTCCATCAGGATTGATATCATTATTTTCAGAAACAATAAGATCTTTTCGTCATCATCCATCAACAAAAATAATTTCATTATCTGTTATATACAAATAAAAATCAGAACAAGCAAAACCCCAAAACAACTATTCTCATGTACACCGATAAAACAAATAGGGAAACAAATTTCATATGGAATAGAATTTACATGGAACATATAAATCTAATAATAAAAAATATAGAAGAAAGTCTACAACTTTGATTGGTACCAACACATAGCTTATGTGGTCATTGAACTCTTAACCATCCATATGGTGACAATTGCATATGAGATAGAAATACTAGTTACAAGAAGAACAACATCTTATGGTTTCATATCAAGAACATCTGTCGTAGTAAAGCCAATCACATTTACATTACAATATTAACATCCCACAAAATAGAAATCTAACCAAGACCATTCAAACTGCGGGCATGTTCTTTTTAAACATGTAGGCAATAGCAGCTGTAAATGCAAAAAACTAAAGTTCACATCTTAGTTTCTCTAAGTTTTGGTACTACTTTTGAAGGGTGTGTTGAAAAATTGCAACAAGACATATACCTGATACAACAAAGCAGGACTTCATACCAAGAGCCATATAATGATCAAATAAGGGATGTGTGGGTGACTAACACATACACTTGACCTTCCACGAACATTATGGTTAATCTATCTTTTCACATGTTTAATTATTGCCATTGTTATATTATATTATTTTATATTATATTATATTATGTGTGATGTGTGAACAACATTTCAAAGTTTCAGTAGAAGCTCGACCATGTTTCCAAGGTGGATCACCTAAGCAAGCATTGTTATGCCTTTATGGCTTTACCTGCGTCACACTCACACAACAAAGGATATATGGGTAGAAGAAGTTCATCTCTTATTTTTTTTCTCTCACACATTTGAATATACAATCCATCAGGATTAAAATGCCATAAATACCCAATTTAAGTAAAAGAAGTTCCAATCAATTTCTCATTATCTAAAACCATCAATACAACATTGAAATAAAAAAAATCTCTACAATCCTAACTTTAATTTCATTCAGAGAAGAAGAGACACATATGACCAAAGAAATGTTTGAATTACCTGAAAAGAAGACCGAACAATGGAGGTCATAATCGGAGGAGAAATCACAAGAGGGGGAGAATTTGGCAATGCAGGAGGAGAATTTGACAAAAGAGAAGGTGGTCGAGGAGAAATCGCAAAAGGAGAAGAATTTGGCAATGCAGGAGGAGATTAACAAAAGAGAAGGTGAAGAGAGAAATGAAGAAGTAAAACATGATTTTTTTTCAAGATTATTTTTGTAATTTATAATTTCGGACTCGGAATCCAAGTTTAAACGTTGAAATTTTCAGCTTTTTAAAAGTTTGAACTTTGATCATGAACTTTAGTTTTGAACTTTTAAAAAAATCTATAAAACGAATATAAAATCAGATTCATAATTCAAACTCAAACTCTGAGTCCACAAAAAGAACATGCACATAGTGGACAAATTATGGTATCAATTGATATGAATTTATGTCGCCATGAGCCTCACCCCATTCCACAATAGCAAACTTTAGGTCTGAATGATCGAAAAACGAATATTTGTAAATACAATTGTTGCGGACTAGAAAAAAAGAGATCGATAGAATCACAATCGTCCACGAACACCGTCAATCATAAAATTTAAAACGCTGACAAAATGTTATGATACGTTTATATTTTGTAACGATTTGATCAAATTACAGAAATACACGTGAAACTGAAATAGTAAACAAAAACCCGTATATATATATATGCATGCATATGCACATATATATATTTAGATATATATAAAAAAATGCACACATTTTTATACACACATATACTATAGGGTTGTTTGTTTGGCGACATAAGCGTTTTTAACAACCAAAACTTGGGATTTAATAAGCACATGCATGAATCCAATAACCTTTAAGGGATATTGAGACGAAGAGGATGCAACTTTGATAGAACAAAAGTTCCAAAAGTAGTCCACACCGAAATCGATACCCGTCTTCAACTCATTGACATGGTCAATAGTCGAAAATAACTACTCTCCTTTGTGTTTTGTTCATATTTTTTTATGATTTTTGTTTATTATCTATTTAGGAGCATTGGAAAATCACTACAAGAAAAAATGAATTTTTGAACAGTAAAATTCGTCTATGTGGAAAACGGTTTTCAGACGTTTTCTGGATGGATTTTGTCGGTACATAAATGAAAGTTGTTAATTAATACCCGTTCGAAATTTGTCCGAAATTACGGATGGATTTAACTGTCCTTAAATTGTCTCTTATTTTTCTTGGAAAAAAAATTTGGACGGATAATTATGTCCGGAAATGTTTATAGAAAATTAGAAAAAATTTCCAAACGGAACTTTTTGTCTGTCCGGGATTTTTTTCAAAAATAAAAAATAAAAAAATTTTAAATTATTATTTTAGAAATTGAATTCTTCCTTTGTCACCGCCGTCGTCACCTCTTCCTCCACCTCCGCTGTCGCCTCCTCTTCCGTCGCTGCCCGTCGTCGCCTCATCCTCTACCACTGTTGTTATCGTCGCCATCATCATCGCCTCCTCTTCCTCCACCGTCATCTTCCCCTCCACCCCCCGTCGTCACCTCCCTCTTTGTCGTTGTCGCTTCCATCTCCGCCGTCGTCATCTCCAATTCCTTCCCTTTCTATTTCTTCTTTTTTACTCTTGTTATTCATTTCTGATTGAATTTATAAGTTTAGGTTTCACAATTCCGGACAGATTAAAAAAAACCGTCTCTAATTTCGAACGGACTAAAAAAATTCTTCCCTAATTTCGTCCCTAATTTCGGACGGATTAAAAAAATTTGTCCCTAATTCCGGACAGATTAAATAATGTGTCCCTAATTCTGGACGGATTAAACAAATTTGTCTATAATTCTGGATGGATTAGGGACGATTTTTTATTTTTTATATTTTGTATAAAAAATTTCCTAACGGCTACTGTTGTTCGTCCGATTTTATTGTAAAATTATTTATTTTTTTATAAAAAAATATTTTTCTAAAAAATTATGTAAAAAAATTATTTTTCCGTAAAAAATTTCGGACAGGTAGGAAAGTCCGTCCTTAATTTTTGGACGGATTTTTTAGTCCGTCCGTAATTTTTTTTAAAAATAAAATATATTTTTTAAAAAATTAAATCTCCCTAATCCATTTAGAATTTAGAGACGAATTGATGTTAATCCGTCCGAAAATAGGAACTGAAAGAATTTTGTTTGTAATTACAGACAGATTAAAATCCGTTTGGAATTTAGGGACGGATCAAAATCCATCCGGAAATTTCGTCTCTAGATTTAAAATTTCTAATAGTGAATTCAACAATCTTCCAGTTGCCCCAAATGACAAATATCCGATAATTACATACGTATCCTCATGTAGTTTGTCTAACAATCATTAGCAAATATCAAATTATTCGTAATTGTATGATCTCATGGATTCAACATTAATTTAGCATCCGATTAATTTCATCAACTGTTTAATCAAGTCTAACAACACTCCTGAATTACCAAATATCATATGACTAAACATTTGTATTCAAAACTGCATAGAACTAAACCAGATTAATCTTTTGTGGTTAGATTATATAAAATAATCGATAGATATAAATATATGAAAATCAATTGGTTAAGATTCATTTTGATTATTAATCTAATTAATTTGGTTAATTGAATGAATATTTAAGTTTATTAATAAAAAATATATTCTCGGATCTTGTTTTGTTTTTCATCGAGTAATCTTGTGCCTTTGACGCATGTTCAACGAGTTATATGAATATAAATATCATTTTTCACTTTTTATTATTCTTAGTACAACATTTTTTACAGATTATCTAATAGACATATTTAGATTTAGGCTTGTTGAAAACAAAAAATAACTTATAGACTCCTCGTAAAACCCTAAATAGTGCCGAAAAAGAATCAAATCTTGTTACACACTAAAAGATGAACGAATGACAGTTCTACCCCTATCCTAAAAATAACCCTAAACACCACTCACACCGTCACTGCTTCCTCTCTGTCGACTCTCCTCTCCTCCTCACCTCGTCGTTCGTCGTTCGTCGCCCGTCGCCCGTCGCCCGTCGCCCGTCGCGTTGCCTCTCCTCTTCTCCTCAGCATCGACTCCTCTCCTCCTCACACCCGCAATACCTGCAATAACCAAGGTAGTGCGTGCTTGAACTCTCTGAATTTACAGGTTATTCACACCGAATCTGATTCTCTGAATTCTCGTCATGGAGATTTTTTTTGGATCAAACAGAGACGAACAAGTGAAATCTGGCGATTCTAATGCGCGCGAGGATGAGACCGAGTTATCCGACTAAGTTTCCTCTCTCTCAGTTACCTGTAAGTTTCTTAGCATTGCCAATTTTGTGATATAAGATTTGGGTTACAATCAAATGATGGCATTCCTTTTTTGGTCTTTTGTTGTTTTTGCGTAAATTGGGTTCCAATTTTTGTTTTCAAACGTAATTGATGATTAGAACAAATGTAGCCAGTTTGATGGGGTGAAATTTGAGTTACTAATTCTATAGCTCGTTTGATTCAAATTAATGCAATGGGTATGCTACTCTAAACGTTCTTAACTCCAAATAACCATTATGTTTTCCATAAGATTGCTTGAGTTTCTGGGTTTCTGTGTGTGCTAGGAACCTATAGCGAGTGAGATCAAAACTTACAGTGATTTTGTGTTCGAACGGTATATATGAAGATTAGTTTGCTCAAGTGAAATGGGTTCTTGTATAGCACCTCGATTGGAGATAGAAGGGAATTAATTTGAATTTAGTAAATATGATGTGAAAATTGTGTTCGATTGTTGGGTCTATTTGTGAAACTGGTTAGGCTTATCACTTGCTTGAAATTCGTTTCTTTTGGTTTTACATTTAGCAACTTTTAGATTCGGATTCGGAACTGTTTGCGACACGTATGAATTTAATTGTTGTTGGTTTCTCCATGGCACATGATGTTGCAGACGGGAACGGACCTGAAATTACCCTGAAGGCAAACTTCTAAGAAGTTAAAACTATATTTGTCGATAAATCCTTTTACCCATACCAGGTGGGACAAATCTGCTGGGAAAGAGCAATATGACACCACCTTGTTTTTCAGTAGAAGGAGAAAACAGTAACTGCAGTGTCAGCACCAACTCCGGCAATCAGACATGGCGTGCCGAAGCGGAAATTGCCGGCAACGAAATGGCTCTGCAATCTCTCCGTGAACTAATTGTCTACCCTTTTCTCTATCCTCGTGAAGCTCAAAAGCTAGGTCTCAAAGTATGTCTAAACCTAAGTGTGATTCATCATTTGGGTTTACTTCTTTTTTTTTCTGGTTATTTATTGATTCTGGTTTTACTCATTGCAGTGGCCTAGAGGGTTGTTGTTATATGGTCCTCCTGGAACCGGGAAGGTACAGATTGTCTCCCGCTTCTGAAAGTTTAAGCTTGAATAGTACTTGGATTGATAAAAGGTTTTGGATTTTGTATCGTTATTGTTTGATGATGATGTTCCCCTAACTGAATTCGTGTTCTTTCTTCCTTTTAAATTTGGTGTTTAGACAAGTTTGGTGCGTGCTGTTGTCCGGGAATGTGATGCACACTTGATTGTTCTAAGGTACTTTTGCAGTTTCTCTCTTGTTATGATGTTTAAGCTCGGAGAAATATACTTTTTCCAGATTGCTCATTGGTATGTTTTTGTGTGGTAATTGTTCAGCCCTCAATCTGTGCTTAGAGCCCATGCTGGCGAAAGTGAGAAAGTGCTTAGAGAAGCTTTTGCAGAAGCGTCATCTCATGTTGTTTCAGGCAAGCCATCAGTGATTTTCATTGATGAAATTGATGCCCTTTGTCCTCGTCGTAATTCTAGGTATTCTTCCAGCGAATTTTCAACGTATTTTGTTACTGCCAGTCTTTGATTTCCGGGTTATATTCCTTAACTGCTAATGATAAACAACGAGGGGAATACTGGGAGGAAAATACATCGTTGACCACTTCTTAGCAGTTCTCTCTCTAAAGACAAACAACCATATTTCTCTTCATATACAGATGGAATTTGTATTGAGATGGAAAAGGAGTTGAGATATATGTCATATACTTCTGAGATTACAGTGATTTATGAAAAAGAAAGATCTAATGAAGTAATTGGAATCAATCCATGAATGCAGGAGAGAGCAGGATGCTCGTGTCACTTCTCAGCTCTTTATACTGATGGACTCCAGCAAACCATCATCATCTGCACCGGGAGTTGTTGTAGTTGCATCCACTAACAGGTTCATGTCCACCTTAAGTCTTACTGTCGTGTTTGGCATTTGTTTCTACTTGGACAAGTTGAAGGCTTCACCATAATTTGTTTCATGCTACCTATTTTATACTCGTTTCTCTTAACTTTAAAGGGTAGACGCGATTGACCCTGTTTTAAGGAGGTTTGGACGATTTGATTCTGAAATTGAAGTGAGCACACCAAATGAGAAGGACCGGCTAAAAATTCTGGAGGTACTTTTGATTTATTCATCCGTACCTCTTACAAATCTGTCCTTTTCTTGCTGTGAGTTATGGGAACGGGAAAATGTTGAGAGCGATTTATTTGCTACTTCAACAGCTTTACACAAAGAATGTCAATTTAGACCCTACTGTTGATCTACAAGCGATTGCGGCGTCCTGCAATGGCTATGTTGGGGCGGATTTGGAAGCTTTATGTCGCGAGGCAATCATATCTGCGGTTGAAAGGTCCCAAGATTTATCATCTTCTGGCAGTGCTGATATGTTAAGCTTAACAATGCGAGACTTTAGATATGCAAAGCCTACAGTCGGCTCGAGTATAACAAGAGGCGTTACAGTTGAAGTTCCTGCAGTGACATGGGATGATATCGGTGGTCTTAGAGATCTAAAGGTCAGTACTTTAAAAACTCTCTTCTGTTATAAAGAGTTTGTCCTAAATTTACAGTCGTGACGAATGTGTTTGAACAGAAAAAGCTTCAGCAAGCGGTTGAATGGCCAATCAGACATTCAGGGGCATTTGCGAGAATGGGCATATCGCCCGTGCGTGGCATTCTTCTGCATGGACCCCCTGGCTGCTCAAAGACAACTCTTGCAAAAGCTGCTGCTAATGCTGCTCAAGCCTCTTTCTTTTCATTAGGGTTTGATTATCTTTTATTTTGCTTCATTGAATTACCTTTGCTTGCATTAGAAAATTATAAATTATAAGCTCTGAAGAATGAAAGTTATAAACTTGTTAGAAATAACATATGTTATGTCTTTATTCAGTGGTGCAGAGCTATTTTCCATGTATGTTGGAGAAGGCGAAGCATTATTGAGGAATACATTTCGAAGAGCTCGACTTGCTTCCCCGAGCATAATACTCTTCGACGAGGCTGATGTTGTTGCCGGTAAAAGGTGTGTTTCCGGATTTCTCTACAATTTGATACATTATTACAACTAGAGAAAAAAAAAAGGCTTCAAATGGTTTTTTTTTTGCTCTGTCATTGTAGAGGTAAGAGTTCAAACAACAGCTCTACAGTTGGAGAAAGGCTTCTGTCTACGTTGCTAACCGAAATGGACGGTCTTGAAGAAGCAAAGGTACGTCGAAAGAAGAAAAAACTCACACCTTTTCGATGCACATAACGAATAAATGATTCACTCGGACGGGTTTCCTCAGGGAATTCTTGTTTTGGCTGCTACAAACCGCCCTTATGCAATCGATGCCGCTCTTATGCGACCTGGCCGATTCGATCTCGTAAGTCTTTCAACCCGATTCTTCGTTTCACGAGTTGCATATATTGTCGATCAAACCCTTATTGTGACATATCCTTAGGTGCTTTACGTGCCACCGCCTGATCTCGAAGCTCGGTTTGAGATCCTCCAAGTTCATACACGGAACATGAGTATAGGAGAGGATGTTGATCTCAGAAAGATTGCGGAAGGGACGGAACTGTTCACGGGTGCAGAGCTCGAAGGGCTGTGCAAAGAAGCCGGAATGGTGGCTCTCAGAGAAGATATTGCCGCGGCCGCAGTCTGTGATCGTCATTTTCAGACGGCGAAAAACTCGCTGAAACCGGCATTGACGAGAGAAGTAGTGGAAGAATATGCATCGTTCAGGAAGATTAAAAGAAGGAATACAATGATGGAAGTGGTGAAGAAGAAGGAACGTTTTAAGGTGTTGGGCTTTGGATTTTCCGGGAAAATTGGACTCCTTGGATTTTCCGGGAAAATTGGAGTTCTTGGATTCATGCTTCTTGTTGCGGGAAATTATTATTTAAAGATTAGAAACCAAAATCACGAACTTGTAGTTACATGATGCATTTTGTCAGTTTGTTTTGCTTCGTTTTGAGTGACTTTTTATACATAATTAACTCGTTTTTTGTTGAAAAATTAATAAAAATTTTGTTAAAATACTTAATTTCTCGTGAGCTGATTCATCCTCTTTCTTATGATTTGTGCAAGTATGGAAATAAAAACTGTTTGGTGTTTCTTGTGATTGTGGGCTTCGTCCTTCTTCATGGGCTTCTGTTGGATCAATGTCTCTGGGCCGGGATTAAGGCAAAGCCCACCGAGATTATTATTTCGGAACCTTCGATGTCTCTCTCTCGAACGCTGTCGCATCTCCGCCGATCATCATCTTCAAAATTATTATGATTGTAAATATATATATGATGTAAATATAGATACGTGTGTTATATAGAGTATATATATATTATATATGGTATATATATGTGTATTATATATGATATATATAATATATCAAATTGTTATTATATATATATCTAATGAAAAAAAAATAGAAAATATATTTAAAAATATCATGATATATATATATGTATATATATTTAATGAATAAAAGATAAAAAATGTATATAAAAATTGAATTTGAGAGATTGAAGGAGAATGAGAAGATTTTGAGTTTTATAAATTGTATAGAATGAATAATTATGTTAGTTTTAGGCATTTAAAATTTTATATAATTATAAATTTTTAGGAAAAACAATCTATTCTTTTTCCAAGAATATTGCTTTAGCAACTATCAAAAAGTTGTCTAAAACTCTTTCTTAACCAATTCGATTTTGACCCAATTATGATTCGAATTTGATCCGAAATTTGACTCGATTCTCACACGAATTTTAACTTGAATTTTGACTTAATTTTGATCCGATTAAATTTTAAATTTTAAATTTTAGGAAATTAAATGCGAATTTACTACATACAACAAATAAATGTTAATTTTTTTTGGATATAATGACATACAAATCAAGTTAATTATTGATTTAATTGATTTCAGAAAAAATTGAGTACAATTTTGTTAATTGTATCAAAATCGAATCAAATCCAGTATGATTTTGTTAATTGTATCAAAATAAGATCAAAATTGAGTATGATTTTGTTAATTGTATCAAAATCGGATCAAAATTGAGTACGATTTTATTAATTTTATATAAAAAAATCTGGTTAATTGTGATTAACTCATTCTTGAACTAATTCAACATAATTTTTTAATTAATCTGATTAATAATAAATGTTAATTATTTGGATAATTGCATCAAAATTTTAGGATTAACTCGATTTGATCCGATTTTGATACAATTAACAAAGCTGTACGCAATTTTGACTCAAAATAAATTAAATTGAATAATAAACTTGATTTTGATGGAATTATCCAAAAAATTAATTGTGATATCACCGACTTACCTATGTGTGTATATATATATATATATTATTAATTATTAGGGTTAAAAATTAAAAGAAACAAAGGAGGAGGGCAGCCACACAGTTTTTTAAAAGAGAGAGGGAGAGAGAATCGCCGAGAGAAAGAGAAACAGGAAGAAGAGAGAAGAAAAAAAGAGGAAGAAGAAATTGGAGAAGGATCTTCAATTTTCATCGCATTCTTTGTGGGTGAATTCTAATCGCGATTGTGGTAAATCTCTAAATAATTCGTTGTGATTATTCACTTAATTCGAATATTTACACTACTAGAAAATTGGAAATTAGGGACGGAATTTAGGAACCGACATTTCCGTTTCTAAATTTAGACACGGATTAGACACGGATTAGGGACGAACGACGAAATCCATCACTAATCCGTTCCCAAATTTGGGTACCGCGCAGACGTGTCTAATCCGTTTCTAAATGGGAACCGATTAGACACGGCAAACCATCCGTCTCCAAAATTGGAAACGGATGGCATGTCCGTTTCCAAAATTGGAAACGGATGACATGTCCGTCTCTAAAATTGGAAACGGATGACATGTCCGTCTCTAAAATTGGAAACGGCGGGCCATCCGTTTGGAAGCATCTTTATTTAAGAGGATTTACCCCGAATTATTTCATGTGGTTATGTCATGGAGAAAATGTGTATGTGTATGTGTATGTGTATGTGTATGTGTATGTGTATGTGTATGTGTATGTGTATGTGTATGTGTATGTGTATGTGTATGTGTATGTGTATGTGTATGTGTATGTGTATGTGTATGTGTATGTGTATGTGTATGTGTATGTGTATGTGTATGTGTATGTGTATGTGTATGTGTATGTGTATGTGTATGTGTATGTGTATGTGTATGTGTATGTGTATGTGTATGTGTATGTGTATGTGTATGTGTATGTGTATGTGTATGTGTATGTGTATGTGTATGTGTATGTGTATGTGTATGTGTATGTGTATGTGTATGTGTATGTGTATGTGTATGTGTATGTGTATGTGTATGTGTATGTGTATGTGTATGTGTATGTGTATGTGTATGTGTATGTGTATGTGTATGTGTATGTGTATGTGTATGTGTATGTGTATGTGTATGTGTATGTGTATGTGTATGTGTATGTGTATGTGTATGTGTATGTGTATGTGTATGTGTATGTGTATGTGTATGTGTATGTGTATGTGTATGTGTATGTGTATGTGTATGTGTATGTGTATGTGTATGTGTATGTGTATGTGTATGTGTATGTGTATGTGTATGTGTATGTGTATGTGTATGTGTATGTGTATGTGTATGTGTATGTGTATGTGTATGTGTATGTGTATGTGTATGTGTATGTGTATGTGTATGTGTATGTGTATGTGTATGTGTATGTGTATGTGTATGTGTATGTGTATGTGTATGTGTATGTGTATGTGTATGTGTATGTGTATGTGTATGTGTATGTGTATGTGTATGTGTATGTGTATGTGTATGTGTATGTGTATGTGTATGTGTATGTGTATGTGTATGTGTATGTGTATGTGTATGTGTATGTGTATGTGTATGTGTATGTGTATGTGTATGTGTATGTGTATGTGTATGTGTATGTGTATGTGTATGTGTATGTGTATGTGTATGTGTATGTGTATGTGTATGTGTATGTGTATGTGTATGTGTATGTGTATGTGTATGTGTATGTGTATGTGTATGTGTATGTGTATGTGTATGTGTATGTGTATGTGTATGTGTATGTGTATGTGTATGTGTATGTGTATGTGTATGTGTATGTGTATGTGTATGTGTATGTGTATGTGTATGTGTATGTGTATGTGTATGTGTATGTGTATGTGTATGTGTATGTGTATGTGTATGTGTATGTGTATGTGTATGTGTATGTGTATGTGTATGTGTATGTGTATGTGTATGTGTATGTGTATGTGTATGTGTATGTGTATGTGTATGTGTATGTGTATGTGTATGTGTATGTGTATGTGTATGTGTATGTGTATGTGTATATGTGGTTATATGTGGTTATGTGTATGTGTATATGTGGTTATATGTGGTTATGTGTATGTGTATATGTGGTTATATGTGGTTATATGTGGTTATGTGTATGTGTATATGTGGTTATATGTGGTTATGTGTATGTGTATATGTGGTTATATGTGGTTATGTGTATGTGTATATGTGGTTATATGTGGTTATGTGTATGTGTATATGTGGTTATATGTGGTTATATGTGGTTATGTGTATGTGTATGTGTATATGTGGTTATATGTGGTTATATGTGGTTATGTGTATATGTGTATATGTGGTTATAGAAATTAGACGTTAGACGTTGATGTTAGTGGTTAGATGTTAGAATGATGTTAGCGGTTAGACGTTAGAATGATGTTAGCGGTTAGAGGTTAGAATTTAGAAATGTACGTTGACAATATTTTGTTTTTACATTTCAGTATGTCACGACGTGTTGGAAGATGCGGTAAAACGAGAAACCGCCCTCAATCCGAGGAAAGTGGCAACATTTCGTCTCATTCCCGACATTCCAATTCGGGATATGATGATTACATGAATCCACATTTGTTCCGAAACACTGGATCGACACAATCGGGGCAATATATGCCGTATTATCCGCAAATGCAACCACCACCAGATCAAGTATAGTATGATGATCCACATATATACGAGGAACCAACAGTGGAAGAAATTTTAGCAATGGATGAAGAGCGGCGGAAGCTTCCGCTTATAGACCCTGATGAATCCGGCGCATTATGGTACGTATACTCAATTTCAAATCTCAACTATAAATAATTAACTAAATGTTAATTTATCCGTAATTATGATTTGTAGGTTTGGAATTAAGCAACTTAATCGGCAAATAACAATTGTTATAAAAGCTGATTTTGATCGGTTCTGTTACAATTGGACACATACCGATCCAGAAATTAAGGAACGATGGTGGAAATCATTTGTGGTAAGTTTTAAACAATTTTAAATTTTATCAAGTAATTTAAATTACAATTTAAATTTAATAACCTTATTATTATTTCAGCAAAAATATTATTGGAATCCCGCCATTACCGGACTAGTAAAGTCCGAATTTGAAAAAAATGCGGCATTGCGTCTCAAGTCTATCGTAGGGAAATTGCACAACAAACGATGTCTAAAAGGAGACGCAGGAAAACCCCTATGGATGTCGGAAGATATTTGGAATCAGATGTGCGCACTATGGGATTCCCCGGAATTTAAGGCAAAGAGCGAGCGAGCAAGTCAATCCCGACGTTCTGATAGAGCGGGATACGGGATGAGCGTGCACACGGCAGGATCTCGTTCTTTTGCGGAAGTATACGAAGATCTGGTAAGTTTTATTCAACTTTATGCATTTATATAACATTTACATTTTATTAAACTATGTCTTTATATTTTTTTCAGGCGAAAGAGAAGGGATACGAACCATCGTATATAGAATTGTTGGAACGTACACACGTTAGGAAGTCAGATGGTTCGTGGGTGGATCCAAAGGCGAAAACCATTCAAGATGAAGTTCAAAACATGGCATCGGAGCGAGTATCGCAAATTCCACCGAGAGAAGACGGCTCACAAACTACTCTTACTCAGGAAGAGTACAACGAGTTGTATCTCGAGGTAATGATTACATTCTACTATGATCTAATTTCATTATTTAAAAATGTTATTAATTCTCGGTATTTGTTTTACAGCAAGTTACGCCCTACAAAGGTCGTATCTTCGGACTTGGAGCAATGTCCTCAAAACATTCAACTTCATCCAAAGGTAAACAAAAAGTGGATTACGAGCTCCAACAACAAATGGACGCAAGGTTCCAAGAATCTCTCCAAATTTGGAGACCGATTGGGGACTACGTTTCCAGTCCCTAATTAGGGACGGATTGGGGACTAAAATTTCCGTTCCTAATTAGGCACGGATTGGAGACTGGAAAAAATTGGAGTCGCGCGATTGGATACTACCACTGGTCGTCTGTAATCCGTTCCTAAACTGGTTTAGGAACGGATTGGGAACCGATTTTTCGGTTCCTAAAACCTGTTTTTCTTGTAGTGTTATATTATGGAAATTTATGGAATTAAATGGATCAATAATAGGGAAAAATTGGTCGGTGTTGTTGCTAGCAATATTCGTTAGAATCGTCAAATCGTCGGGCAGCTGAGGTGATGATTTTCTCCATCGTAATTTCGAATTTGTGATTGATTTATGTAAGCAATTATACTTTTAAAACGAGGCATGATCACAATAGGATTTATAGGATCATAATGGAAAAAGCGAGACGCTACAAGTGAATTGGATTAAACACTAGATTTATCATATGAGAATTGATGATAAATATATGAGTTGTATAAGTGACTAGAGATGATCTAGAGAATTGACGTGCGACCAAGTGTTGGGGTCGGAGCCGAGTGAATATCTTCTTAGTGTGCTCGATCGGGTGATTTCACACTCGAACCTTCGGAAGAAGGCGTGTGCGAGCACGTTGGTGAGAGTTATCACGTGAGGAGTATCGGGTCGATGACGTTAGTATTGCAACACTTGGATCTGGGCCGACGTTATATCATGCTGGGGTTGTGGTAACCTTGCGAACGACGGAGCGTCGAGTTAGTCAGGTCAGTGGATCTGTCGGCGTCGTACCGTGTTGGGGTTGTGGTAACCTTTCGAGCGACGGAGCGTCAAGTTAGTTAGATCAATGGATCTTCCAGCGTCATACCGTGTTGAGGTTGTGGTAACCTTTCGAACGACGAAGCGTTGTATTGTACTAATAGCTGGGGTATGTTGTGACCTTACGAGATTTTCAGTGTGTTGGGGTCCTTTGGACTTTGCGAGCGTATGCTCGAGCTAGAGTCGTGTGGACTCTGTGTGTTATGATCCAGTGCGGTACTAGTTTTAGACTTTGGATACTCAGTCGGGTTGGGTAGAGTTATTTGTATATCTTTAGTTAAAACTTTGGATATATCATTATTTTATGATATTCAGTTCGAGCGAAGAATACGTGGCACAGAGTACGTACACGTATTAATCTCACTGAGTGTGTATTTCGTACTCACCCTATTTTTGGACTGTCGTGGATGGACAAGGTATGGCAAGGAAAAAGAGCAACGAGGTTGAGCAGCAACATGAAGGTTCACAGCGGACTAAGGGGAGAGGTGTGCACGAGGTCTCGATGAGTTTTAATTTGCATTTCGTATTCATTTATTCATTTATCGTGACTATTATCTTTACGTATTTGTTTTGCTATTTGGTCCGTACCATTCTTATTTTGGAATAAATCATATATTTGTTTTATAAATGCATTGAGCGACGATACGTGTAGACACCTCTTGGAGGTGATGGTGGACACTCCTAGTCCCGAGATAGTTCCGGGATGGGGGTGTTACGTTAATATCTATTGTTTATGTGTGTAGTAAATTCACATATATTTTCCTAAAAACATTTAAATTTTAACCGAGTCAAAATTAAGTCAAAATTTAGGTTTAAATCGAGTCAAAATTGGGGTAAAAATTAGGTCAAAATCGGGTCAAAATCAGGTCGGTTAACGGATAGTTAAAGGAGGGGGTTTTAGGTAAATTTTTTATAGTTGAGGAGCGAATAGAATGAGAACTAAAAGTTGATAGGGGAATGAGATGAGGGTCAAAGTCAGGAGGGAATAAGACTAAAGCAATATTTTTGAGAGGGGAATATGTTGTTTTTCCAAATTTTTATAATTATAAGACTCCTCATTCAATGTATATCGACTATCTCATTAAAAATTTTATCATGGAAAAACCCATTGGGATAAAAAACCATGATGAGGAAAAAAGAATCCACATGTTTCTTGTATATGTCGGATTATAGCCCTCAGCCGCACACATTCTCTAGTTGTTTCACGGAGTGCAATGATTTCGGCGTGATTTTGAAGATGTTGCAACTAATGTTTGTTTCTAAGAGTTCCATGATATCACTGTACTCCAATTGTGAAAACTTATATAGTTTATGATCTCACTTTATGAGGATCAGATAAATGTCTTGCATATGCAAAACCGATCAATTCATGTTTGGAATCTCTAGAATAAAATAATCCCTATCCAATGGCGATATTGAGGGGATGAACTATTTCGTGACAAGAGATTAATAGAAAATGCTATATCAGGCTCAGTGCAATTTGCTAGGTACAAGAGAGCCCCTATTGCATTCATATATGGTACTTTTCGTCCAAGTATATCTTCATTTTCTTCACAAGGACAAAATGAATTATTTTCAATATTTAAAGATCTACAAACCATTGGAGTGCTTAATAGATTTCCTCTATTCATGTTGAATCGTTTTAATGCTCTCTTGTATAATTTGATTGATGTACGAATATACCATTCTTTAGAGGCTTTATCTATAAACCGAGATAAAACTTTTGTTGTCCAAGGTCTTTCATTTCAAATTCTTCTTTGAGATAGTTTCGAGCATTTTTAATCTTATTTGAGGTCCCAATTATATTCTGATCATCAATATAAAAAACTATAATCACAAGTCCACTTGTTGTTTTCTAAATAAATACACAATGACAAATAGGGTTATTCACAAATCCCCTTTTTAAAAGATATTCACTTAGACGATTGTACCATATATGTCCACATTGTTTCAACCCATATAAAGATTGGATCAATTTGATTGCACATATTTCTTTAGTCTTTGAGTTTGATGTTTCCAGTATTCTTAATCCTTGAGAGATTTCATGTATATATCATTATCCAAAGATCCATACAGATATGTCGTAACCACATCCATAAGGTACATATCTAAATTTTTTGATGCAGTTAAACTCATTAAGTATCTAAATATGATTGCATCTATAACATGTGAATATGTTTCCTCATAATCAATTCCAGGTCTCTAGGAAAACCCTTGTGCGACAAGACGTGCCTTATATCTTGTGATCTCATTATTTTCATCTCTCTTTCACACGAAAACCCATTTGCATCCAACTGGTTTAACACCATTAGAAGTTTGAACAGTGAGTCCAAATACTTTTCTTTTATTCAATGAGTCTAATTCTATTTGTATAGTCTCTTTCCATTTTATCCAATCATGTCTCTTTTGACATTCTCAAGTTGGAGAAATACTTTTTATTTTTCAATATTGTGTGCATTGTAGTACAATCCGCTAGACATATGTCTCCATCATTGATGTTTGATTATAACATATTTTGTGTTACTTTGATCCGATAAATATAGCGATGAACCTGAAATATATGAAAATTATAGTAGCATATAATGTACAAAAATTAAAAAATATTATAATAAAAGATAAAACTTAAATTAAACACCAAAATAAAACTACATTTGAAATTTAAATAACAAGCTAAAGATTAAAAATACAAAAAAAAAAATTCATGTCAATATCATTAATTGTCATTGTGGTCCACGAAATATGTGATATCGAGATGCATTCCGTGTTTATTGTCATCAAGAAAATCATTGAGATCATTAGAGACAAAGTTTGTTCGAATGTTTTTTGCCTTTATTTCTTTGTGATTGTTGGTATAAATCAACAAAATGTCTCGGTGTACAACACATTCAAGACCAATGTCCACTTACACCGCACCGATATCATATTGTATTTTTTCTCTTTTTAGTCACATTTTTTTTTCATTTTCAATCAATCGATGATCCTTATTTTTATTATCTCCATGAAAGAAATTTTTTGGTGGAATGCCTCGGCCTCGTCCTCTACCGTATCCATGACCATGACCGAGACCATGTCCACGACCTTGACCATGACCATGACCACCTATGTATCCACATCCACAACCATGCCAATGATTATAATTTGATGAAGTTGTGTTCGTTTCATAGAACGGTGCAGAACCACTAGGACGAGCATGATGACTTTTTTATTAATAGCTCGTTATGTTGTTCTACAACGAGAAGAAACTGCAATAACTCGCGATAGTTTTTGAAATCCTTTGCAGATATTGTTGTTGTAAAATGACATTATCAGCATTGAATGTAGGTAATATCTTTTCTAACTTATCACAATCACTTATCTTATATAGTTCCATTCTAGAGATTATTTCGAACATCACATAATGATATTCATCCATGGATTTATAATCCTAGAATCTCAAATTCAGCCAATCATTCTTTGCCTGATCAAATCGATCTTTAAGAGATTCCCACAAATCTGGGGGATCTTCTTTTATTCGATATTCATTTTGTAACCCATCGAAAATTGATGGCATAAAAAGATAATGGCTTTTGCCTTTTCCTCCTCTAAGTAATTATTCTCTTTATCAATCATGACAATGAGCGTTTTGCCTTTAGATGCATTTTGACATCCAATGTCCATAACATGTAATTTTTCTAGAGGTATCAAGAGTCGTGATTTTGAGATTCACCATGGTCCATGTGATAACTATATTAAAAAAATATATTTAATTTATTCATTATCATAGTAATATTTAGAATATGATATCAAATAAATATGTTAATAAAAATTGAAAAATTAAATTAGTAGGTAAAATTAAATGACATAAATAAATGACATAAAATAAATAATCAGGTGGCATAACCTTTTTTGTGAAATAATAAATAAAAGATAAATACAAAGGTATTAAGATATTACCTGGTAGCTGAGTCTATAAAATTATATAATATAAAACATGTATTTATATTTGTTATTTAGTCCATAATGTTTTATATTTAGTCTATGATGTATTGTGTTTAGTCCATGATATCCGAACTTCAGTCCATGATGTCCAATATTCAGTTTATGATATTCGTTATTCAGTCCATGGTATTCAGTTTATGATGTTCGGTATTCAGTCCATGATGTTCATATATATATATATATTTAAATCATGTTCAAATTGAAAAAATGATCGATAAAATAAATAATTTTACAATAATTTTTTTATGGTATAAATTTTTTACGGCGTAATTTTTACAGTTTTTTTACTTTAAATTTTCTACGGCGTAAAATATATGATTTTTATTCTTAGTTCGTTAAAACGATCACGTTGATAACGTGCTGAAAATTTAATAATAATATTATGATTGTAACTATATTATATATATATATGATGTAAACATAGATATGTTACATAATTATATATGAGCATGTATGTTATTATATCACTACAAGAAAAATTGTAATTAGGGACTGCATTTGCGGACTGAGTCGTCCGTCCCTAAATTTAGGGACGGATTAGGGACTGTTTAGGGACGGACTACTAAATTCGTCCCTAATTCGTCCGCAATATTCCAGACTGCAGAGTAGTTCCTAAGTCGTCCGTAATTCGGGACGGATTCGGGACTAATTTTGTAGGCGTCCGCAATTTGCGGACTGATTTACTCGCCGTCCGCAAGTTTCCGACGGACAGAGCAACCGTCCGCAATTTGCGGACGGTTTGCGATTAGTCCCGATTCCGTCCCTAATTACAGACGACTTAGGGACGGTTCGCCGGGAAATATTCATTCCAGTCCGCAATTCGTCCCGAATCGGTCTTAAAATTTTAAATTTAATCTCTTCCATTCTATCCGTTTTTCACACACAAATCTCATATCATTCTCTTCAAATATTGTTATCGTTTGTGGTTATAATGGAATCGTCGTCGAGATCGAATATTTTCGTTTCGAGGCAATGGATGTATAAAAGAATTGATCCGGAAACGCAAAGTGTATCGAAGGAGTTTCTAGAAGGTCTTACACAATTTATGACGGTGGCGACAAATCAACAAATTTATAGAGAAAACAGTAAGTTGGTTTGTCCATGCGTAAAATGTAAAAATGAAAAATTCGTTACTGAGAAAACCGTTTGGAATCATCTCTATTTAAGAGGTTTTACTCCAAATTATTTTATTTGGTTTTCTCATGGAGAGAATTTCGCACCACAACCCAGTAAAGTTGTTGAAAATTTTAGTAGGGGTTTCGTAAATCATGAAGTATCTCAGATTTGTCAAGATGTAGAAAACCCTTATGTAGAAATGGTGCAAAATGCATTCGTTGAAAGAAACGAAGATGAAAATATTGAAGAAGATCCGAATGAAGAATCAAAAACTTTTTTTGAAATGTTAGAAAGTGCTAGGCATCCACTTTATGATGGTTGTAGAAGTGGTCTATCAACGGGATATTGAAAGATATTTTGCAATTGGAATATCCAGGTATTAATACTAATACAAAAAATTTGTTTTCGATACCACATATGATAGTTTCGAATATATGTTGACTTATATTTGCCATTTTTTTGTAGGTTACGTTGGTCTAAGAGTGATGTTATTCCGATGTGATTGGTTTGATCCAATAAACGGTCGCGGAACAAGAATAAACAAATTAGGTGTCGTAGAAATTAATTCTACAAGGAGATATGCAAAATACGAGCCTTTTATTCTTGCGTCACAAGCCGATCAAGTTTGTTACGTTTCCTATCCACATATCAGGCGATCTTCAGATTGGCGTTTCGCAATGAAGATACTTCCCAGGGGTAAATTTATCGAGAACACAGAAGAACAACAATTGGCCATGCAACAACAAACAACCGAGATTGTTGCTATTGATGAAGTTACAATTGAAGCATTGGCACATGGTGAAGTTGAAGAAATTGAAGATGAAGCGATTGAAGGAAACGAAGAAGATGAAGAATTTGAATCAAATTCAGAATCACAAGAATCGACGGAAGAATTATGTGACTCTGAATCAAATTCAGACGTTTAAAGAATTGTTATTTATAACTTTATATTGTTATATATATCGGTATTTTCTTTTCCCTCATGAAATATATATCACTCGGTCAAAATTTATGTGCTTCTTCTTCTTTATCATCTTTTAATATATATATATATATATAAACGAGTATATATATAATGTTTTATTTAAATTGATATAGTCTATATTATATCAAATGAAAGTAACATTTTTTAACATATCTGAATAACAAAAAATGTAAATTGATAATCTATATTATATACATATCTTGATGCACTTATGAAGCAATTTCGGACGCCGTCTCGAGCCGTCTGGAATTTCCGGACGGCGTCTCGAGCCGTCTGCAAATGGGACACGGGGCACCAAAACCGTCCTTAATTGGTCGGTAATTTGCGGACGACTTGCGACTCCCGTTCGCAAACCGTGTGGAAATTCCGAACGGGAAGCGACATCCGTCTGTAAATTCTGGACGGATCGCGTGATTCCGTCCGGAAATTTTTATAAATTGCCG